>APFE030718923.1:7155-40723 GCA_000404065.3 Pinus taeda | reverse complement strand
AGGAGTTGTTTCAACCAATTCCAAACTGAGCACTAAAATCTAGGCAGTCAAAACAACTTGCCTCTATAAGCTAGGAAACCAATTCATTCATTTAATTTTTGCCTATCTCATGAATGAATCTTCTAGAAGAGATAAATAAGTGTCAAACTATCATAAAATTACATCATTTACATCAAGGAGGATCAAAATCCACTCCAAAAAGTCAAACCTAGTCAAAACTGCGTTTTGCTGAGCTGTAGGTGAAAAATTGAGAAAATGTGTTGATGCGTAGCGCCCAATCCTGAACGCGTAGCGCACCTTTGAGCCAACGTTTGAGGCACTTCCCGAAGTCCAAAGGAGGAAAACGTGGGCTTCTGGGAAAGTTCTGGATGTCTACTTTCCAACCCAAGTGGAATTTATGAATTTTGTGGTCATTTGCCCCTCTAAAATTGCAATCTCCCAAGACTACTTCCTGTGTGTCAAAAAGGTGGCAGAAAGTCATTTTTTGCTTGTTTTTTGACCTTCTGGAGGCTCAAAACTTGGTGAAATTTCTTGGTAATTTTTGAGAAAGTGTATTTTTGCATGAAAAATCCAAAAAAGCTGAGTTTTCCTGAAATGAACCTCCCCAACGAAAGGGTCGCGCGCAACGCGCTACGCGTTGGGGAAGAAAACCTGTTTTTTGCCCAAAAAATTCACAAATGACCAAAAATGCTCAAATCTTTTTGAAATTTGTGCAGAAGGTAAGTCATTTAGCACCATGCTTCTTCAAGGAAGCCTCAGCCAAGATGTGGAGGGGATCAGGCTTTTTTCTTCGTTTTAGTGCCTTGGCCAACCATCCTTTGAGCACCTTCATTTTTGCCTTACATATGTGCATTCGAGCCCAATAATGTTTTTCCATGTTCCGGAGCATGTCCTTATCTTTGTTAGCCTTGGCCAGCAACCTCTCCAAATGAGCGTTCACCCGAATAAGCATGGATTCTCGATCTATGGGTGTAAAATCACTGGGTCTCCTACAGGCCAATTCCCTGTCTTCACGAATCTTCCGCTACTCATAAAGCTCATGCTCATCCTCCAACTGTTTGTTGCGCTGCTCTAAATAGTTAATTACTCATTTTTCCATCTGCAATTTCTTGTGCAGCGACTCATTCTTGGTCCTTTGCTATCGGATGATCTCCTTGAGCTTTGAGGCAGGAGAGCTAGCCTCAATATCAATGATGTCAATATCTGGATTACCTGACAATCCTTCCTCAATCATGGGCTGCTTTCCCCTCTCTGATACTTGTGCTGCTGTGCTGGGCTCTTCTCTAATATGTTTACCACCTTTGCCACCTCTGCGAGGTCTTTGTGGCACCTCAACCTCCGGTGTTGACTCACGGTCATCACTTTGCTCATAGTCGGTTTCGGTTTCTGACATGGTTTCAAGAGAAAAGTGGGTGAAATGTACTGCTACTTCTGCTCAAAAACCTGTTGTTTTAACTGTTGAAATGCTGCTTCAAGGGGACAAATAACACAAGGTAGATGTTAGGGAAGGGATACTTTTGAGGGAACTGTGGGAAAATATAAGTAAAAGGGGATTTAGGGAAGGAATCATGACATATACAACATCATACAATTATAATTTGCAGGGGTTTTATGGGAAGTAGGGTTTAGGGTTATGTTATTGAATTTTAGGGATATTAGGTGAAAATGACAAGGGAGATGGTAATGGGATGTGGGGAAAAAATGGGGGTGAAAAGGGATGACCTTGAGCAGCAAAAGCAAAACCCCGGCCTTGCTTGCACTTTGACATTTGTAAGCAAAATACACATGAACTTCTCATTTCAAAATGATGACATTTAAATGCTCATTCAAGCTTTAGCAAGCAATATAATTTGATGTTTGGAGGCCTACCTACAACCTTGAAGAGGTTTGGGGTCGATTTGAGGTGTGAAGGCAATTTTTCTGTGTGTAAACCCCAACGCGTAGCACGCGCCCAACGCGTAGCGCCTGTGTCTTTTTCCCACTGCGATATCTGCCCCGACGCGTAGTGCCTGCCCAACGTGTAGCGCGCAGGTCCTGATGCGTAGCGTGCGGGCTCTCACAGCAATTTCGCCCAGTTTTTTCACTAAGTCGCCTTTCACACTTGCTCTTGGAGTCTTGGAGGCAAATAATGATAAAATGAAGGGAGGGGGGCTTTTATAAACTTGATTTGAATTAATTTCCCCTCAAACCCACTTTCTAATGTTTATAACATGGCACTTTTCAAAATTTAAATGCTGCTGACTTATGGTTTCCTTTTTGTCCTGAAATTGGTTGAAATGATGCTTTTTCTTAAAAACTTTTGCAGAGGTAGCTTCTGAGGAGTCTTGGAAAAGGGGACCAAGGCCGCATGCTGACTTCCGAAGAGTTTGAATTTTTACCAATTTTACAAAAAATGAGAAAATGACCGTCTTCAAAAACAGGGATTTTTGAATTCAAGGTAAAAATTAGCTGTACAATATGAAATATTTTGAAGTGATGCTTTGATAGACATCCCTCTAGCCTGCTGGGCATTTATTGACCTTAAAAACATAACCTCAAAGACAAATTGGACTAAACCCTAGACTTAGGACCTTGACCTCATAATAAGACCAATGACCTTGTAAAGAATTTATTGACTGAAACAAACTTAATCCGGCAGTGCCAAGAGGGGAATACAAGACACAAGCTCCTCCATCAGGGTTATGGCATGCCTAATGGAATGCAATAAGATGACACTAATGAGACACATACTTATGCAAATGCAAAGAGCTGTGATCACTGATGGAGGGCTACTAGACCGACTCTAACAGACGAGGCCAAAAGAGTTTTGGGTGATCGTCCAGTTTCACCGCTACGACTTCCTCCTGGATATAAAAAACTCTTGCCAAGTCCTCCACTGGTTGAAAATCCGGCTGGCCCATCATTGTGGTCGGTCGACGTGTATATCATTGAAAATGAACCCTCTGAATCCATACCAGATGAAATTCAAAGGGTTAATACGGCAGTTGACCCAGCCTTGCCTTCAGAGTGTTCATCTTCGAATGATATCGTCACTGAAGAGAAAGAGAATGACACCGTTCATATTATTTTGATCAACACAGACTTCGATGAGCTTAGGGGTAATCCTCCTGTTCCTTTATCATAGGAAGGAAGTTCATCAGAGTCATATCCGACCGTCTATTCGGTCCCACCACCAAGCATCCTAGTCATTTCCTTCGACTGGAATCTACTAGGCAGACCCCGTTTACCTACCAGTGTACCATTCATAATTATTGTACAAGCTTACAGAATGGTTATGGCTGGTACCATCATTGATTCAGGGGCTTATGTGAGTATCCTTTTCTCAATTGTTTGGAAAGCGCTTGGTTTGCCATCGCTTTTGCCTGAAATCAGAAATATAACAGGCTTCGACAAGGGAACCAGTCGACCTTTAGGGATCCTTCCAAATGTTCCCATTACTTTGAGAAGGAAAACTGTTCACATGAATGTTATGGTAGTTCAAGGATCTTTAGATTGTAATCTACTCCTTGGACACGACTATATTTATTGCATGGGAGTCATCATCTCTTCACTCTTTAGAGTAATGTGTTTTCCGCACGAAGGCAGAATGGTCAAGCTCGTGGACTAAATGTCATTCCCCGGATCACACATCGCAAATAGTCAAATGCAGTCCCTAAATGGTATTTTCACGCAAGAAATATCTCATCGGTCTCCAATTCGTCCACCTGATGAATGCGAGTGATTCAGGAAGGTGTGACTGAAACCCAGGGGGCATGCACCCTGGTCTGTTTCGGTAGGAAAACCTTAGGTATAGAGGGGATTTCCGTGAGGGATATATCACTATTCTGGCGGACCCGTCCTTACAGGAAAATGGGAATAGGCTGGAATAAGATACCTTCGTCAAAGTTATGAGAGTGGAGTGTGTCTGCGCCATTCACCTTTGTTTGTTTTGATAAACATCGCCGAGGAAGCATTTTATCTGCTACGCTTATAGAACTTTCTTGGTAACCTGGAAATTTTTTCTCTATACCTGGCGGCATGCAAACCTTTCCGCGTGCAAGTGAAGAGCGGCTATTTATTTTTTAAATTTTTAGGACTTCTAACCCTTTAAACCCGTAAGGCTAGTCGTTTCCTAACTTGCATAAAGAAAGGATCCGTGGCAAAGCTTGAGAGATGTAAGCCACTTCAAAATAGCATCTCGAATGAGAAATTTCTTATCATACGACTGGCAAGCAATGTCGTCGCAGAGTTCAAGCTCGTTAAAAAATAAACTCTCCACGAGCAGTTTTAGTGCATAGTTCAAGCTCGTTAAAAAATAAACATAAGTCATGAGCAAATGTTTCCCCCAGTGTTTAACCTCATTAAAAAAATGAACTAGTAAATAACCATTGTGAATGCCTTATCGCCAAATTTTGAGCCTTGGTCGTGTTCTCGCCATCACCTCCACTCTGCTTTTAGCCGATCATTCAACCCCATATGATTGTTTACCCCTTTGAGGAACATCTGCGAAAAGTGATTCTGCTAGCCATCCTTGTAACACTGCGGTGATTGGAAGATTCCAAATCTTACCTGGAATCAGCTGCTACCCAAAACCATCACTCGTTCCTCGAAAACGAGTATTCTTTAAGCTCTTTTCACCTAACTCATAATATATGAAAACATTGCCGAGCGATTGGCCTCTCCGACTCGTTAAAAGGCATTGGAAGTGCTATCCCTCCTCTAGATTTTAATGTTTTTGGACCTGAGGGATTATTACACAAAAAGATCGAGCGCTTGTCTTGTTCGGCTCATTAAAACTATCGAAAATTCATCCCTTTTGTATTATTTTACGCTTTTTCAGACTTAATGGATTATACAACGAAAAATAATATTTGGAGTCTTCTTTCCGTTTCTTTCAGACTCTCTAAAATTGAAAGAGACCGAGTTATCTTTGTCGTTAAACTCGTTAAAACCGAATAGCGACAAACTCATCCAAATGGACGAGAACGAGTTTCATTGTCCCTAGGCTCACTAAAATATAGCGATAGGTTCGCCTGAAGGGCGGATTATAGAACAAACATATGTTATCCTCCTCAAGCTTGACAAAAATAAAGAGGTACTGGTCAGCAATGACTGGGGAAAATTGGGAAGAAAACTTGAAGAAACTTTATTGGTAGCAAGTCGCTCTTGAACATGACACTTTCCTTCTGCATCCATGCCGGGTTGGGTTGTTTCCGTTCATTGGTCATCACCATTGGTCCATCACACCATCCATCTTTGGGGTTAACGCTACCAATCCATCGTCAGTGTCGCCGATATGTTCAAGAGAAGTCATTCAGACAATTCACCTGTGTCTAACCCACTGCAATACATGCATGCTTCATTCCTTAATGACCGCCACCCTGAACCCTGTATCATCAGTTTGTTTTCACCTCCAAAATCATTTGCTTTGTTCCGTGTCGTTGATTTGGGATTCATTAAGGCCCTCCTGCAACGGGTCACTTCTTGTCCACATCAGCTCATTATCCAAGAAGTTGACTTAGGAACAACCATTTCAGTATTTTGAAGCTTGCATGCCTCAATGGCAAGTTTCTCACTTTTGGCGACAGGTTTACATCAATGGCCTTCGACAGAGAGATTTTGCGTGGTGTTTGACGCCAAGTCCTTTTTCACACCACGTAAATTGAACTGTAGTACCTTGAGGGTCATTGTCATTATTGGTAATTCCTCTCGCGCCTGTTAACAACTTACATCATTGGCTGGTAATCAGGCGATGTCTTTCCATGTTCCACTCCATAACATTTTTCACATGGATCGACTTGTACTCCGAGTGAAGATTGAACGAGTTTTGAAGACCCCATATCTAGTTTCATCCATCCGGGCTGTGATATATTCAGGAATATAAAAACATCCAATGTACATCATTGTCGAACAGATGATCATCCAAATCAAAGGATGATGTGTCCATATCATTAGTCTGTCACACAGATGATTGTCTGTCCTATATAGGAAAATGAATTTATAAAGGTGAGCATGGGAATGCCCGCTTCAGCTAGATCATGAAAAATTGTTGTCAAAATAATGTATTGTATTGTATCTTATTACAGGTCGCCTCCTAGCTCGGAAAAACTTTAGATCCTCATAGTAAAGCATTTCACCCGACATCAGAAAGATTAACGACCTCATGCTTTAGGGGGCAACTATTATAGACATTTTTGGGCACTTCAACCCCAATAAAAAATGTCCATAAACTGAGGGCTCCTAAGTCCCTAAAAGTGTTGCTTCACTGCCTAAAGGAACAAGGTCAACTGATTACATCATCTCCCAGAAGTTCTCCACTGAAAGCTGCTCATAAATGGTCAAAACTGGACCATACTGAAAACTCAATGGAGGGGGTTCGATGCATATCACCTTCCCAGTGTACACGGTGCGATGCATATTGATTTGGTGCTCTGTAGGGTGCGATGTTTGGGAATGGACAAGTGGCAGGGACAAAAATGCGAGGTGGAAGATCATGGAATCTTCCAGAAGCTTCCCCTCTGACACTTGCTACTCCATTTTCGACCAAGGATGAGTAAGAGATCATCATTCTCCAAGTGGAAGCAGGAACTATTAGAGAGAAGTCACTAATCTAGATCCCAAAAGATGAGTCACCTCTCTGTAATCATCTATATATGGATCCCTCA
The DNA here is from genome assembly GCA_000404065.3 of Pinus taeda. NCBI lineage: Eukaryota > Viridiplantae > Streptophyta > Pinopsida > Pinales > Pinaceae > Pinus > Pinus taeda. The sequence goes on along the minus strand of APFE030718923.1, from coordinate 34,079 downwards.
TCACAGAGATCCAGAGGCTAGAATTTTGTATCTTATAGAGAAATGCTGTTGGTATTCTAGTGTACATTCACAATGTTGGGTGATATAGCTTTGCGTGAGGTGAATAAGGGCTTCTTAGCTAGAGGATGATGCTGGGTCAGAGCACATGGTTGTAATCTTCTTGCTACTTTTCATCTGAATAAAGCTATTCTTGTTTCCTTCCATATTCTTGTATACTTATTTATATATGCATGTATATGGTTAACACACATCTGATCCTGTATTATTTATGAATTTAGATCCTTGTTTCTTGCATAGTAATATATTGCTGTGATTCCACAGGTTCTTTTGAAGTTGGGCAGACAAAGAAGAAGCAGTGAAACTCTATCAAGAAGGAGAGGAAATCAAGCGCAAGACTCAGGTTGGTCTTCTTGTTCCTCCTCTTGTCTATTTTCATAAAAGGAAACAACAATAGACTTTGATTGTTTGTTTCTAAGATAGCCACCCATCTTAGTGGGAATAGCAGCATCTGAGTGGACACTATTCCTGTATAACATTGGGTTACAAGCAAAAAGCATTAATGAATTCACAGTATCTAAAGCAAGGCAGAGGTCAGGATGTTCAAAGCTTTACTGAGGAATTTAGAAAACAAGCACTTAATTTAGGCATTGCACTTAACTCACTTGAAGTAGTAGCTAAGTATATTTGATCATTACATAGTTACATTAGACATTCCTTATTATTGTTTGAACCTACTACCATTGACTCGGCCAATGTAAAGGCCATTCATTTGGAAAACAGGGGAACACATGGACAAGAGGACAACTCAAAGAGAACCGTGAAAACCAAGAGAAGGGGAGCAAAGGCCTCTTGTACACATTGTGAGAAAGAGGGGCATGATAAAGAGAATTGCTGGAAGCTGCACCTTGAGCTGAGACCTGAGAGGAATGAAAAAAATGGGAAGCAAAAGGCCATCGCCACCGTGCAGCAAAGCCAAGATAATGAATCAGAAGAAGATGATAAAGTCACATATGTAGGATTTGCACGAGGTAGGCCCATTGACTTGGGGTCTGATTCTGGTGAAGAGACAAAGTTTGCAGCCCTTGGAGTCGCGACAGGAGGACCCATAGATTTGGGGTTTGATTCAAACGATGAATCGAGGATTTTAACCGACATAAAGAAAAGGGAACTCTCTGCAGCAGGACTCCAAGAACTTGAGGAGATCAACAATCGCATCCAAGTAGAGAATGCTAAGCTAAGGAGGCTTCTACAGGAAGCAAGGGAGGAAAAAAAATATTACTACGCCAGTTGCAAGCCAAGGATGAGGTCTTGGAAAAGCTGCAACATAACTATATGGAGGTAAAAAGTGATTCTCCAATTTCATATGATTTTCATGATGATGAATTTGTTGCTTTTGAAAAAAATACTACAGGGATTAGATCCAAACTATTGAAGAAAATGGGGTATCAAGGAAAGGTCCTGGGCATCAAAAGCCAAGGCATCATAAACCCCATCAAAGTCAAGGAATTGTCGTGCCTTGTAGGACTCAGATACACCGGAAAGGAAATGGGGGAAAGCTCCAATATAGCTAGTGACCGACCAATGGCAGATGATGAATCCCTTCCTCACAGTCCAGCGATAGTGAAAGCTCCATGAACACTTATTGAAGGAACACCACGGGAAAGTGCCCCAAGGTAGCCCCAAAATTTTGGAGGAGAAAGAATCGTTGTAGATAGTGCAACAAAGAGGGACACCAAAAAACCACATGTCCGGTGCTCCTTGTTTTTGAAACATCACTAGAGGAGTCGAAAGGTGAACGCGTTCAACAAATGAATCCACCCCATTCACGGTGGTCTGCTTTATTAAGTTGGTTTTTTAGGGGTAGTAGCTTGTTGTGGCCACCATTGTAAATCATATTTTGCAAGTAAATGTAAAAAATTGATGGTGTGTTTCCCATCACTTCAAGACGTAATGATGATATTCTGGCCTTTCCTTATTAGTATTTAAGGCATTAATTACTTTTTATGTAATCCTTGGCCAATGAGTGTGTGCTATGAACTCTTGGCAAGGAGGGGTTCTTGAGTCATGTGTGGTGTGCATGATTGCAAGAATGTACCAGTTTCGCGTGCAGGTGATTGAAAGTGTGGATTGAGATAGTGTGCTAAATGTAAATGCTTTTGCGGTCCAAAAACTTTTTAGTGGGGAGGATTGATCCAGGTGGATTGATCCAAAATGGATGTAAAGTAGATTTCTAATTCTAAAGTGTTTCTCACAGAGGAAAATGAAAGTCCAAGGATGCTCCTAGAAATAGTCCCATTGCGTAGATCTTTTCATTCTGAATCTACTGCAACTTGAATGGGATAAAATGGACTTCATATAATATAGTTATTGCAAGAAGAAGTTTTCCTTTATTCCTTTGAAAAATGAGGCATTTTATCTAAAAATGGGTTTAAAGCCTTCTAAAGGAAAATTGCAATCGAAAGGGTGCAAAGGGAGGACTTAAGGTTAGGTGGAAGGAACCCCCGATCAACGATCTTCGACTTATCGCAATCAAGGGTAGGCTATATGCTATATCAGGACCTAGACTAGGTGACATGCGATATCAGCATCGGTGATCGGCATCGACATATGCCAAGGTATAAGGACAAAACCCCTTGGCCATAGCGATTGCGATATGCCGATAGCGACATACGAACTCCGCCATCGTATTGGAAAACAAATCAACGGTCAGGATGATATCGATGATATCAGTGATCTACGAACCCCCAATATAAAGGGGCCAATGCATATTGCGATTGCGACTTGCAATATGGTGATAAAAGGTGGACCCGATAAGAATTATGGACGTGATTTTATAATATTTGAATTCCAGAATTTCGGGTTTTCTTTGTATTTCCCCTGTATTGGGTTTTTGACCATTTCGCTGTACAACTTGCGATAATCGATCTTAAGATGGACTCGAAAGGTTATAGATGCGAGACTATATTTCTTTGAAATCCAGCTAAGGCTCATAATCAATTTTTCAATGTATTTCCATGTATTTCGTGGTATTGTTAATGTATGTTCTATTTCAGGATTAATGCCGGGAAAAAAGCCGAATGGTGGGGTAAACCCATGCCCGCCGCTCCTTTCATTGGTAAAACTATTTCCATTCTGAACATTTCATTTCACACTATAAGCGAAATGCTACAACAAAAACATGTTATAAAACATGATGAATGCAGAGTAGAAAAACATGAGGGATTCCTCGGGAGGAAGATAGAGAGCTTGAGTGCCTGAGAGCCTGAGTGCCAGAGAGCCAAAGGGAAGGTTGTGCTAGATGGAGAAGCAGAGCTAGACAGAGCTGCAGAGTGAGAGGGCCAGATAGAGCCAGAGAGCTAGGCAGAGCCCGAGAAGTTACTCAGAGAAGTGTAAAAGCCAAAGAGCTTGAAAGCCAGAGCGCCGCAGAGCCACAGAGCTTGATAGAGGCAGAATTATAAGACTCTTTTTTTGTAATTGATGATTGTATTCTTCTTTTTCATGCCATTTAATGAATGAACGCCTCCCCATTGATCGAGCAAGGCCCAGAGACGTAGTCCAAGTTGGACGAACTTCGTTATCAAGATTCTTGTCTTCTTTCATGCTATTGTGTTTCTCCTCTTGTCTTATGTACACACTAAGTTTTCTCTGCTAAACTACAATTTATGCATGTAATTTTTTAACACATCTATAAGCAAAAGATCTTGGATCAGTTTTATATAGTGTGTGTGCATTATGTGTCAACTCCATGATAAGCATGGAAGGAAACTCATCTTCATCATCTTGAGCAACACACTAGTAAAATGTTTTAACCTCTCTCTCTCTCTCTCTCTCTCTCTCTCTCTCTATATATATATATATATATATTGAATTTTATTATTATTAATTTTTTTATTGCTACATATCCACTTCATGTAAATGTTTCTTATACCATGAATTAAAAAGCACTATCAGTGGAAGGAATTACACATCTCTTTCATCTTATTAAAATATTTTAACCATAATAAATTATTTATTTTAATTTTCTTTATCTAATATATACATAGTCTAACTCTCTCTAAGTAGATATTTACATTAATTTTTTGTTTATTAATATTTTTTAAATGGTAGATGTCAATTCCATATAAAATGAATTACAAATATTTGTGCTACACAATTGATCTGAGTTGACCCAACTCCCAGATTTAACCAAGATATTTTACTTTCGTGATGTTGTTAGAATTACATTTAAAAGAGCATAAAGGAACATATATGCATGCTGTAAAGTAGAGGGAACATGACAAGAATCAACAACATAAAACATAAGACGTTGATAACAGAGTTTGTCCAGGAGGGACTACATCTCCGAGCCCCAGTGTGAAGATGGTGTAGGTCGCTGCATTAAGTGCTATAAAGAGTGATAATGTACATGAATGTTTTTTCTCTATCATGCATGGAATATTCCCTCACGTAAGAGTGGCTCCACGAGATTTTCCACTGCTGGAACTCTCATTCACAAAAGGACTCCTATCAACATGATGTAATTTCACGTATGAAGATAATGAGAATCTCTTCAACATGGCATCAAAGGGATCTCAATTAAAACATACATGGTGACACATGAGTATCCCATAAACATGGAAAGAAAAGGATCTAAATAAAAACATGAAAATAAGTACATCTCACATCAAGAACAAAACAAGATCCCACATCAAACATCAAACAGAGATCTATACGACACAATGCATCTTAAGAAAAGAGACAAAGAAGTACATGATCACATAGCATATACCTCACATCAATGAGTTATCTGAAGAAGAGGATGATAAATTGTTGGATTTGGCTGTACCATCAATCTCGTGGTGTTGAATATCATGGAAATCACTGCTCACACATTGAATGTTGACCCCTGCACTCCACTTTGAAAAGTGGTCGAAAAACGGAATAATCAAATGGAAAATTTGATTACACCATTAGATTCGTGGTGTCGAATAGTGTAAAATCGACTGTAAAATTTCTGAATTCTGATAAAGTGAAAATCTAGGGCTATAGAAATATTTTAGATTCCCCCTAGATTCCTCAAATATTCCCTCCTCTGGTCATCTGAAAATCTGCTACTCAGATCAAAATTATGATCTCGCCATGAGATCCTTGGGAAATTCAAAGAAGAATGAGTATAATGTTGGATGCATCTAAATCTGGGAAAATTCAGCATCCAAGGAATCTAAAAGATTCCCTCAAGATTCTCAAAGATTCTCCTCTGCTGGGAATCTGCAAATCCATTGCTCAAAAGGCGAATCTGACCTCTCCGAGAAAAATTACTGTAAACTTGATTACATTCTGATAAAAAGAATTTTTACCTCCATAGAGAATCTTCGAGCATCAAAGAATATTCTGCCTCAAAATATGTGCAAATCATGGTTCTGTTGTACGAAACTCTATTTGTGACACCTCTGTTCTGTTAGCTCTCTCCCCATTCCGTTCTGCCTCCGTTCTCCCCGTGCAAATGAAGCTAAAGGTTTCTATATTAAAATGGCGACTATTATTTCAAAGAATTGGCTGTTGGCAACATGGTAAACTTGCAAATTCATTGAGGAGAGGCCAGGGGATCAAATCCCACCCCCCCAAAAAATACATAACAAAACCTTTTTATATTTTAAATTTTCTGTTTGGTTGCAATGGTTTTGGCTTGTTAAGTGAAATGGTGCATATTTTGGTGTCGTAACCATTGTAGTATTAAAACGCGGGAGCGCTGCGTGGGCGGGGCTGGTGGACCTAGCCATGGGTTCAATTCCCACCGATCTCATACTATATATATAACATATATGCTCTGTTGGATGTTGGAGGGTTTGGTGGGGTCATGGCTGCCGAACTTTTTTAATTAAAATTTCTTAATGTAGTTGGTTTGGGTCCGATGGGGATGGCGAGGGTCATGGCCCACCACCTCTTTAATATTTTTTATTTTTTAATATGATAAACACTGTTTTGATTTTGTCTAAAGGGATATTAGACAAATTAAGTATCCAACAAATTTTCCCACTTTTGGGAGCTAAGTTCTCACACCGGTTAACAGTGAATTTGTAGGACACTTAAACTTGGCCCATTGCCCAACTTTGACCGAAACTTTGGTTGGCTCTTTCTCCCTCATATGATCTCAAATTTGATTGTCGTTCACACTGTTGGAATCAGGGTGACTATAACTTCGATCTGGTCCTAGTTGGGAGAAATCTGACCACTTTGAATTTTGACCCTTTCTGAGTCTTATGGGACTTTTGCATGTGTCTAGAGCCACCTAGATCAATCCTTCCCCACTAAGGAGATTTTGGTTGTCCAAAAGCATGAAAAATAATATGAAACTTCTTTTTACACTGTATTCACTTACAATTATCTGATATGTCACCCTTCCTTCTCCTTCACCTTTGCCTGCTAGAGCCATAAGCTATGAGCCATGAATGAATCTTCTAGAAGAGATAAATAAGTGTCAAAGTATCATAAAATTACATCATTTACATCAAGGAGGATCAAAATCCACTCCAAAAAGTCAAACCTAGTCAAAACTACGTTTTGCTGAGCTGTAGGTGAAAAATTGAGAAAATGTGCTGATGCGTAGCGCCCAATCCTGAACGCGTAGCGCACCTTTGAGCCAACGTTTGAGGCACTTCCCGAAGTCCAAAGGAGGAAAACGTGGGCTTCTGGGAAAGTTCTGGATGTCTACTTTCCAACCCGAGTGGAATTTATGAATTTTGTGGTCATTTGCCCCTCTAAAATTGCAATCTCCCAAAACTACTTCCTGTGTGTCAAAAAGGTGGCAGAAAGTCATTTTTTGCTTGTTTTTTGACCTTCTGGAGGCTCAAAATTTGGTGAAATTTCTTGGTAATTTTTGAGAAAGTGTATTTTTGCATGAAAAATCCAAAAATGCTGAGTTTTCTTGAAATGGACCTCCCCAACGAAAGGGTCGCGCGCAGCGCGCTACGCATTGGGGAAGAAAACCTGTTTTTTGCCCAAAAAATTCACAAATGACCAAAAATGCTCAATTTTTTTTGAAATTTGTGCAAAAGGTAAGTCATTTAGCACCATGCTTCTTCAAGGAAGCCTCAGCCAAGATGTGGAGGGGATCAGGCTTTTTTCTTCGTTTTAGTGCCTTGGCCAACCGTCCTTTGAGCACCTTCATTTTTGCCTTACATATGTGCATTCGAGCCCAATAATGTTTTTCCATGTTCCGAAGCATGTCCTTATCTTGTTAGCCTTGGCCAGCAACCTCTCCAAATGAGCGTTCACCCGAATAAGCATGGATTCTCGATCTATGGGTGTAAAATCACCGGGTCTCCTACGGGCCAATTCCCTGTCTTCACGAATCTTCCGCTGCTCATAAAGCTCATGCTCATCCTCCAACTGTTTGTTGCGCTGCTCTAAATAGTTAATTACTCATTTTTCCATCTGCAATTTCTTGTGCAGCGACTCATTCTCGGTCCTTTGCTCTCGGATGATCTCCTTGAGCTTTGAGGTAGGAGAGCTAGCCTCAATATCAATGATGTCAATATCTGGATCACCTGACAATCCTTCCTCAATCATGGGCTGCTTTCCCCTCTCTGATACTTGTGCTGCTGTGCTGGGCTCTTCTCTAATATGTTTACCACCTTTGCCACCTCTGCGAGGTCTTTGTGGCACCTCAACCTCCGGTGTTGACTCACGATCATCACTTTGCTCATAGTCGGTTTCGGTTTCTGACATGGTTTCAAGAGAAAAGTGGGTGAAATGTACTGCTACTTCTGCTCAAAAACCTGTTGTTTTAACTGTTGAAATTCTGCTTCAAGGGGACAAATAACACAAGGTAGATGTTAGGGAAGGGATACTTTTGAGGGAACTGTGGGAAAATATAAGTAAAAGGGGATTTAGGGAAGGAATCATGACATATACAACATCATACAATTATAATTTGCAGGGGTTTTATGGGAAGTAGGGTTTAGGGTTATGTTATTGAATTTTAGGGATATTAGGTGAAAATGACAAGGGAGATGGTAATGGGATGTGGGGAAAAAATGGGGGTGAAAAGGGATGACCTTGAGCAGCAAAAGCAAAACCCCAGCCTTGCTTGCACTTTGACATTTGTAAGCAAAATACACATGAACTTCTCATTTCAAAATGATGACATTTAAATGCTCATTCAAGCTTTAGCAAGCAATATAATTTGATGTTTGGAGGCCTACCTACAACCTTGAAGAGGTTTGGGGTCGATTTGAGGTGTGAAGGCAATTTTTCTGTGTGTAAACGCCAACGCGTAGCGCGCGCCCAACGCATAGTGCTTGTGTCTTTTTCCCACTGCGATATCTACCCCGACGCGTAGCGCCTGCCCAACGTGTAGCGCGCAGGTCCTAATGCGTAGCGTGCGGGCTCTCACAGCAATTTCGCCCAGTTTTTTCACTAAGTCGCCTTTGACACTTGCTCTTGGAGTCTTGGAGGCAAATAATGATAAAATGAAGGGAAGGGGGCTTTTATAAACTTGATTTGAATTAATTTCCCCTCAAACCCACTTTCTAATGTTTATAACATGGCACTTTTCAAAATTTAAATGCTGCTGACTTATGGTTTCCTTTTTGTCCTGAAATTGGTTGAAATGATGCTTTTTCTTAAAAACTTTTGCAGAGGTAGCTTCTGAGGAGTCTTGGCAAAGGGGACCAAGGCCGCATGCTGACTTCGGAAGAGTTTGAATTTTTACCAATTTTACAAAAAATGAGAAAATGACCGTCTTCAAAAACAAGGATTTTTGAATTCAAGGTAAAAATTAGCTGTACAATATGAAATATTTTGAAGTGATGCTTTGATAGACATCCATCTGGCCTGCTGGGCATTTATTGACCTTAAAAACATAACCTCAAAGACAAATTGGACTAAACCCTAGACTTAGGACCTTGACCTCATAACAAGACCAATGACCTTGTAAAGAATTTATTGACTGAAACAAAATTAATCCAGCAGTGCCAAGAGGGGAATACAAGACACAAGCTCCTCCATCAGGGTTATGGCATGCCTAATGGAATGCAATAAGATGACACCGATGAGACACATACTTATGCAAATGCAAAGAACTGTGATCACTGATGGAGGGCTACTAGACCGACTCTAACAGACGAGGCCAAAAGAGTTTTGGGTGATCGTCCAGTTTCACCGCTACGACTTCCTCCTGGATATAAAAAACTCTTGCCAAGTCCTCCACCGGTTGAAAATCTGGCTGGCCCATCATTGTGGTCGGTCGATGCGTCTATCATTGAAAATGAACCCTCTGATTCCATACCAGATGAAATTCAAAGGGTCAATACGGCAGTTGACCCGGCCTTGCCTTCAGAGTGTTCATCTTCGAATGATATCGTCACTGAAGAGAAAGAGAATGACACCGTTCAAATTATTTTGATCAACACAGACTTCGATGAGCTTGGGGGCAATCCTCCTGTTCCTTTATCACAGGAAGGAAGTTCATTAGAGTCATATCCGGCCGTCTATTCGGTCCCACCACCAAGCAACCTAGTCATTTCCTTCGACTGGAATCTACTAGGCAGACCCCGTTTACCTACCAGTGTACCATTCATAATTATTGTACAAGCTTACAAAATGGTTATGGCTGGTACCATCATTGATGAAGGGGCTTATGTGAGTATCCTTTCCTCAATTCTTTGGAAAGCGCTTGGTTTGCCATCGCTTTTGCCTCAAATCAGAAATATAACAGGCTTCGACAAGGGAACCAGTCGACCTTTAGGGATCCTTCCAAATGTTCCCATTACTTTGAGAAGGAAAACTGTTCACATGAACATTATGGTAGTTCAAGGATCTTTAGATTGTAATCTACTCCTTGGACGCGACTATATTTATTGCATGGGAGCCATCGTCTCTTCACTCTTTAGAGTAATGTGTTTTCGGCACGAAGGCAGAATGGTCAAGCTCGTGGACTAAATGTCATTCCCCGAATCACACATCGCAAATAGTCAAATGCAGTCCCTAAATGGTATTTTCACGCAAGAAATATCTCATCGGTCTCCAATTCATCCACCTGATGAATGCGAGTGATTCAGGAAGGTGTGACTGAAACCCAGGGGGCATGCACCCTGGTCTATTTTGGCAGGAAAACCTTAGGTATAGAGGGGATTTCTGTGAGGGATATATCACTAGTCTAGCAGACCCGTCCTTACAGGAAAATGGGAATAGGCTGGAATAAGATACCTTCGTCAAAGTTATGGGAGTGGAGTGTGTCTGCACCATTCACCTTTGTTTGTTTTGATAAACATCGCCGAGGAAGCATTTTATCTGCTACGCTTATAGAACTTTCTTGGTAACCTGGAAATTTTTTCGCTATACCTGGCAGCATGCAAACCTTTCCGCGTGCAAGTGAAGAGCGGCTATTTATTTTTTAAATTTTTAGGACTTCTAACCCTTTAAACCCGTAAGGCTAGTCGTTTCCTAACTTGCATAAAGAAAGGATCCGTGGCAAAGCTTGAGAGATGTAAGCCACTTCAAAATAGCATCTCAAATGAGACATTTCTTATCATACGACTGGAAAGCAATGTTGTCGCAGAGTTCAAGCTCGTTAAAAAATAAACTCTCCACGAGAAGTTTTAGTGCATAGTTCAAGCTTGTTAAAAAATAAACATAAGTCATGAGCAAATGTTTCCCCCAGTGTTTAAGCTCATTAAAAAAATGAACTGGTAAATAACCATTGTGAATGCCTTATCGCCAACTTTTGAGCCTTGGTCGTGTTCTCTCCATCACCTCCACTCTGCTTTTAGCCGATCATTCAACCCCATATGATTGTTTACCCCTTTGAGGAACATCTGCGAAAAGTGATTCTGCTAGCCATCCTTGTAACACTGCGGTGATTGGAAGATTCCAAATCTTACTTGGAATCAGCTGCTACCCAAAACCATCACTCGTTCCTTGAAAACGAGTATTCTTTAAGCTCTTTTCACCTAACTCATAATATATGAAAACATTGCCGAGCGATTGGCCTCTCCGACTCGTTAAAAGGCATTGGAAGTGCTATCCCTCCTCTAGATTTTAATGTTTTTGGACCTGAGGGATTATTACACGAAAAGATCGAGCGCTTGTGTTGTTCGACTCATTAAAACTATCGAAAATTCATCCCTTTTGTATTATTTTAGGCTTTTTCGGACTTAAGGGATTATACAATGAAAAATAATATTTGGAGTCTTCTTTCTGTTTCTTTCAGACTCTCTAAAATTGAAAGAGACCGAGTTATCTTTGTCGTTAAACTCGTTAAAACCAAATAGCGAAAAACTCATCCAAATGGACGAGAACGAGTTTCATTGTCCCTAGGCTCACTAAAATATAGCGACAGTTTCGCCTGAAGGGCGGATTATAGAACAAACATATGTTATCCTCCTCAAGCTTGACAAAAATAAAGAGGTACTGGTCAGCAATCACTGGGGAAAATTGGGAAGAAAACTTGAAGAAACTTTATTGGTAGCAAGTTGCTCTTGAACATGACACTTTCCTTCTGCGTCCATGCTGGGTTGGGTTGTTCCGTTCACTGGTCATCACCATTGGTCCATCACACCATCCATCTTTGGGGTTAACGCTACCAATCCATCGTAAGTGTCGCCGATATGTTCAAGAGAAGTCATTCAGACAATTCACCTTTGTCTAACCCACTGCAATACATGCATGCTTCATTCCTTAATGACCGCCACCCTGAACCCTGTATCATCAGTTTGTTTTCACCTCCAAAATCATTTGCTTTGTTCCGTGTCATTGATGTGGGATTCGTTAAGGCCCTCCTGCAACGGGTCGCTTCTTGTCCACATCAGCTCATTATCCAAGAAGTTGACTTAGGAACAACCATTTCAGTATTTTGAAGCTTGCATGCCTCAATGGCAAGTTTCTCACTTTTGGCGACAGGTTTACATCAATGGCCTTCGATAGAGAGATTTTGCGTGGTGTTTGACGCCAAGTCCTTTTTCACACCACGTAAATTGTACTATAGTACCTTGAGGGTCATTGTCATTATTGGTAATTCCTCTCGCGCTTGTTAACAACTTACATCATTGGCTGGTAATCAGGCGATGTCTTTCCATGTTCCACTCCAGAACATTTTTCACATGGATCGACTTGTACTCCGAGTGAAGATTGAACGAGTTTTGAAGACCCCATATCTAGTTTCATCCATCCGGGCTGTGATATATTCAGGAATATAAAAACATCCAATGTACATCATTATCGAACAGATGATCATCCAAATCAAAGGATGATGTGTCCATATCATTAGTCTGTCACACAGATGATTGTCTGTCCTATATAGGAAAATGAATTTATAAAGGTGAGCATGGGAATGCCCGCTTCAGCTAGATCATGAAAAATTGTTGTCAAAATAATGTATTGTATTGTATCTTATTACAGGTCGCCTCCTAGCTCGGAAAAACTTTAGATCCTCATAGTAAAGCATTTCACCCGACATGAGAAAGATTAACGACCTCATGCTTTAGGGGGCAACTATTATAGACATTTTTGGGCACTTCAACCCCAATCAAAAATGTCCATAAACTGAGGGCTCCTAAGTCCCTAAAAGTGTTGCTTCACTGCCTAAAGGAACAAGGTCAACTGATTACATCATCTCCCAGAAGTTCTCCACTGAAAGCTGCTCATAAATGGTCAAAACTGGACCACACTGAAAGCTCAGTGCAGGGGGTGCGATGCATATCACCTTCCCAGTGTATAAGGTGCGATGCATATTGATTTGGTGCTCTGTAGGGTGCGATGTTTGGGAATGGACAAGTGGCAGGGACAAAAATGCGAGGTGGAAGATCATGGAATCTTCCAGAAGCCTCCCCTCTGACACTTGCTACTCCATTTTAGGCCAAGGATGAGTAAGAGATCATCATTCTCCAAGTGGAAGCAGGAACTATTAGAGAGAAGTCACTAATCTAGATCCCAAAAGATGACTCACCTCTCTGTAATCATCTATATATGGATCCCTCATCACAGAGATCCAGAGGCTAGAATTTTGTATCTTATAGAGAAGTGCTGTTGGTATTCTGGTGTACATTCACAATGTTGGGTGATATAGCTTTGCGTGAGGTGAAGAAGGGCTTCTTAGTTGGAGGATGATGCTGGGTCAGAGCACATGGTTGTAATCTTCTTGCTACTTTTCATCTGAATAAAGCTATTCATGTCTCCTTCCATATTCTTGTATACTTATTTATATATGCATGTATATGGTTAACACACATCTGATCCTGTATTATTTATGAATTTAGATCCTTGTTTCTTGCATAGTAATATATTGCTGTGATTCCACAGGTTCTTTTGAAGTTGGGCAGACAAAGAAGAAGCAGTGAAACTCTATCAAGAAGGAGAGGAAATCAAGCGCAAGACTCAGGTTGGTCTTCTTGTTCCTCCTCTTGTCTATTTTCATAAAAGGAAACAACAGTAGACTTTGATTGTTTGTTTCTAAGATAGCCACCCATCTTAGTGGGAATAGCAGCATCTGAGTGGACACTATTCCTGTATAACATTGGGTTACAAGCAAAAAGCATTAATGAATTCGCAGTATCTAAAGGAAGGCAAAGGTCAGGATGTTCAAAGCTTTACTGAGGAATTTAGAAAACAAGCACTTAATTTGGGCATTGCACTTAACTCACTTGAAGTAGTAGCTAAGTATATTTGATCATTACATAGTTACATTAGACATTCCTTATTATTGTTTGAACCTACTACCATTGACTCGGCCAATGTAAAGGCCATTCATTTGGAAAACAGGGGAACACATGGACAAGAGGACAACTCAAAGAGAACCGTGACAACCAAGAGAAGGGGAGCAAAGGCCTCTTGTACACATTGTGAGAAAGAGGGGCATGATAAAGAGAATTGCTGGAAGCTGCACCTTGAGCTGAGACCTGAGAGGAATGAAAAAAATGGGAAGCAAAAGGCCATCGCCACCGTGCAGCAAAGCCAAGATAATGAATCAGAAGAAGATGATAAAGTCACATATGTAGGATTTGCACGAGGTAGGCCCATTGACTTGGGGTCTGATTCTGGTGAAGAGACAAAGTTTGCAGCCCTTGGAGTCGCGACAGGAGGACCCATAGATTTGGGGTTTGATTCAAACGATGAATCGAGGATTTTAACCGACATAAAGAAAAGGGCACTCTCTGCAGCAGGACTCCAAGAACTTGAGGAGATCAACAATCGCATCCAAGTAGAGAATGCTAAGCAAAGGAGGCTTCTACAGGAGGCAAGGGAGGAAAAAAAATATTACTACGCCAGTTGCAAGCCAAGGATGAGGTCTTGGAAAAGCTGCAACATAACTATATGGAGGTAAAAAGTGATTCTCCAATTTCATATGATTTTCATGATGATGAATTTGTTGCTTTTGAAAAAAATACTACAGGGATTAGATCCAAACTATTGAAGAAAATGGGGTATCAAGGAAAGGTCCTTGGCATCAAAAGCCAAGGAATCATAAACCCCATCAAAGTCAAGGAATTGTCATGCCTTGCAGGACTCAGATACACCGGAAAGGAAATGGGGGAAAGCTCCAATATAGCTAGTGACCGACCGATGGCAGATGATGAATCCCTTCCTCACAGTCCAGCGATAGTGAAAGCTCCATGAACACTTATTGAAGGAACACCACGGGAAAGTGCCCCAAGGTAGCCCCAAAATTTTGGAGGAGAAAGAATCGTTGTAGATAGTGCAACAAAGAGGGACACCAACAAACCACATGTCCGATGCTCCTTGTTTTTGAAACATCACTAGAGGAGTCGAAAGGTGAACACGTTCAACAAATGAATCCACCCCATTCACGGTGGTCTGCTTTATTAAGTTGGTTTTTTAGGGGTAGTAGCTTTTTGTGGCCACCATTGTAAATCATATTTTGCAAGTAAATGTAAAAAATTGATGGTGTGTTTCCCATCACTTCAAGACGTAATGATGATATTCTGGCCTTTCCTTATTAGTATTTAAGGCATTAATTACTTTTTATGTAATCCTTGGCCAATGAGTGTGTGCTATGAACTCTTGGCAAGGAGGGGTTCTTGAGTCATGTGTGGTGTGCATGATTGCAAGAATGTACCAGTTTCGCGTGCAGGTGATTGAAAGTGTGGATTGAGACAGTGTGCTAAATGTAAATGCTTTTGTGGTCCAAAAACTTTTTAGTGGGGAGGATTGATCCAGGTGGATTGATCCAAAATGGATGTAAAGTAGACTTCTAATTCTAAAGTGTTTCTCACAGAGGAAAATGAAAGTCCAAGGATGCTCCTAGAAATAGTCCCATTGCGTAGATCTTTTCATTCTGAATCTACTGCAACTTGAATGGGATAAAATGGACTTCATATAATGAAGTTATCGCAAGAAGAAGTTTTCCTTTATTCCTTTGAAAAATGAGGCATTTTATCTAAAAATGGGTTTAAAGCCTTCTAAAGGAAAATTGCAATCGGAAGGGTGCAAAGGGAGGACTTAAGGTTAGGTGGAAGGAACCCCCGATCAACGATCTTCGACTTATCGTAATCAAGGGTAGGCTATATGCTATATCAGGACCCAGACTAGGTGACATGCGATATCAGCATCGGTGATCGGCGTCGAAATATGCCAAGGTATAAGGACAAAACCCCTGGGCCATATCGATTGCGATATGCCGATAGCGACATACGAACTCCGCCATCGTATTGGAAAAAAAATCAACGGTCAGGATGATATCGATGATATCAGTGATCTACGAACCCCCAATATAAAGGGGCCAATGCATATTGCGATTGCGACTTGCAATATGGTGATAAAAGGTGGACCCGATAAGAATTATGGACGTGATTTTATAATATTTGAATTCCAGAATTTCGGGTTTTCTTTGTATTTCCCCTGTATTGGGTTTTTGACCATTTTGCTGTACAACTTGCGATAATCGATCTTAAGATGGACCCGAAAGGTTATAGATGCGAGACTATATTTCTTTGAAATCCAGCTAAGGCTCATAATCGGTTTTTCAATGTATTTCCATGTATTTCGTGGTATTGTTAATGTATGTTCTATTTCAGGATTAATACCGGGAAAAAAGCCGAATGGTGGGGTAAACCCATGCCCGCCGCTCCTTTCATTGGTAAAACTGTTTCCATTCTGAACATTTCATTTCACACTATAAGTGAAATGCTACAAAAAAAACATGTTATAAAACATGATGAATGCAGAGTAGAAAAACATGAGGGATTCCTCGGGAGGAAGATAGAGAGCTTGAGTGCCTGAGAGCCTGAGTGCCAGAGAGCCAAAGGGAAGGTTGTGCCGGATGGAGAAGCAGAGCTAGACAGAGCTGCAGAGTGAGAGGGCTAGATAGAGCCAGAGAGCTAGACAGAGCCCGAGAAGTTACTCAGAGAAGTGTAAAAGCCAAAGAGCTTGAAAGCCATAGCGCCGCAGAGCCACAGAGCTTGATAGAGGCAGAATTATAAGACTCTTTTTTTGTAATTGATGATTGTATTCTTCTTTTTCATGCCATTTAATGAATGAACGCCTCCCCATTGATCGAGCAAGGCCCAGAGACGTAGTCCAAGTTGGACGAACTTCGTTATCAAGATTCTTGTCTTCTTTCATGCTATTGTGTTTCTCCTCTTGTCTCATGTACACACTAAGTTTTCTCTGCTAAGCTACAATTTATGCATGTAATTTTTTAACACATCTATAAGCAAAAGATCTTGGATCAGTTTTATATAGTGTGTGTGCATTATGTGTCAACTCCATGATAAGCATGGAAGGAAACTCATCTTCATCATCTTGAGCAACACACTAGTAAAATGTTTTAACCTCTCTCTCTCTCTCTCTCTCTCTCTCTCTCTCATATATATAATATATATATATATTGAATTTTATTATTATTAATTTTTTTATTGCTACATATCCACTTCATGTAAATGTTTCTTATACCATGAATTAAAAAGCACTATCAGTGGAAGGAATTACACATCTCTTTCATCTTATTAAAATATTTTAACCATAATAAATTATTTATTTTAATTTTCTTTATCTAATATATACATAGTCTAACTCTCTCTAAGTAGATATTTACATTAATTTTTTGTTTATTAATATTTTTTAAATGGTAGATGTCAATTCCATATAAAATGAATTACAAATATTTGTGCTACACAATTGATTTGAGTTGACCCAACTCCCAGATTTAACCAAGATATTTTACTTTCGTGATGTTGTTAGAATTACATTTAAAAGAGCATAAAGGAACATATATGCATGTTGTAAAGTAGAGGGAACATGACAAG
Organism: Pinus taeda; assembly: GCA_000404065.3. Classification (NCBI taxonomy): domain Eukaryota; kingdom Viridiplantae; phylum Streptophyta; class Pinopsida; order Pinales; family Pinaceae; genus Pinus; species Pinus taeda. The sequence continues at coordinate 16,839 of APFE030718923.1, read as the reverse complement.
AATCAACAACATAAAACATAAGACGTTGATAACAGAGTTTGTCCAGGAGGGACTACATCTCCGAGCCCCAGTGTGAAGATGGTGTAGGTCGCTGCATTAAGTGCTATAAAGAGTGATAATGTACATGAATGTTTTTTCTCTATCATGCATGGAATATTCCCTCATGTAAGAGTGGCTCCACGAGATTTTCCGCTGCTGGAACTCTCATTCACAAAAGGACTCCTATCAACATGATGTAATTTCACGTATGAAGATAATGAGAATCTCTTCAACATGGCATCAAAGGGATCTCAATTAAAACATACATGGTGACACATGAGTATCCCATAAACATGGAAAGAAAAGGATCTAAATAAAAACATGAAAATAAGTACATCTCACATCAAGAACAAAACAAGATCCCACATCAAACATCAAACAGAGATCTATATGACACAATGCATCTTAAGAAAAGAGACAAAGAAGTACATGATCACATAGCATATACCTCACATCAATGAGTTATCTGAAGAAGAGGATGATAAATTGTTGGATCTGGCTGTACCATCAATCTCGTGGTGTTGAATATCATGGAAATCACTGCTCACACATTGAATGTTGACCCCTGCACTCCACTTTGAAAAGTGGCCGAAAAACGGAATAATCAAATGGAAAATTTGATTACACCATTAGATTCGTGGTGTCGAATAGTGTAAAATCGACTGTCAAATTTCTGAATTCTGATAAAGTGAAAATCTAGGGCTATAGAAATATTTTAGATTCCCCCTAGATTCCTCAAATATTCCCTCCTCTGGGTCATCTGAAAATCTGCTACTCAGATCAAAATTATGATCTCACCATTGAGATCCTTGGGAAATTCAAAGAAGAATGAGTATAATGTTGGATGCATCTAAATCTGGGAAAATTCAGCATCCAAGGAATCTAAAAGATTCCCTCAAGATTCTCAAAGATTCTCCTCTGCTGGGAATCTGCAAATCCATTGCTCAAAAGGCGAATTTGACCTCTCCGAGAAAAATTACTGTAAACTTGATTACATTCTGATAAAAAGAATTTTTACCTCGATAGAGAATCTTCGAGCATTAAAGAATATTCTACCTCAAAATATGTGCAAATCATGGTTCTGTTGTACGGAACTCTATTCGTGACACCTCCATTCTGTTATCTCTCTCCCCATTCCGTTCTGCCTCCGTTCTCCCCGTGCAAATGAAGCTAAAGGTTTCTATATTAAAATGGCGATGATTATTTCAAAGAATTGGCTGTTGGCAACATGGTAAACTTGCAAATTCATTGAGGAGAGGCCAGGGGATCAAATCCCACCCCCCCAAAAAATACATAACAAAACCTTTTTATATTTTAAATTTTCTGTTTGGTTGCAATGGTTTTGGCTTGTTAAGTGAAATGGTGCATATTTTGGTGTCGTAACCATTGTAGTATTAAAACGCAGGAGCGCTGCGTGGGCGGGGCTGGTGGACCTAGACATGGGTTCAATTCCCACCGATCTCATACTATATATATAACATATATGCTCCGTTGGATGTTGGAGGGTCCGGTGGGGTCATGGCTGCCGACCTTTTTTAATTAAAATTTCTTAATGTAGTTGGTTTGGGTCCGATGGGGATGGCGAGGGTCATGGCTCACCACCTCTTTAATATTTTTTATCTTTTAATATGATAAACATTGTTTTGATTTTGTCTAAAGGGATATTAGACAAATTAAGTATCCAACAAATTTGCCCACTTTCGGGAGCTAGGTTCTCACACCGGTTAACAGTGAATTTGTAGGACACTTAAACTTGGCCCATTGCCCAACTTTGACCGAAACTTTGGCTGGCTCTTTCTCCCTCATATGATCTCAAATTTGATTGTCGTTCACACTGTTGGAATCAGGGTGACTATAACTTCGATCTGGTCCTAGTTGGGAGAAATCTGACCACTTTGAATTTTGACCCTTTCTGAGTCTTATGGGACTTTTGCATGTGTCTAGAGCCACCTAGATCAATCCTTCCCCACTAAGGAGATTTTGGTTGTCCAAAAGCATGAAAAATAATATGAAACTTCTTTGTACACTGTATTCACTTACAATTATCTGATATGTCACCCTTCCTTCTCCTTCACCTTTGCCTTCAGAGCCATAAGCTATGAGCCGACACCTACAACCTTCGCAAACCTGTAGTACAATTATACAAATTACATGCTTAATTCACATTGCCAACTAATGACCCAAGCATCCCATACTTTCCATGTGTTTATAACACATACTCGATGGTCAATTTTACATCAAAATGGAAACAATACCCCAACCATGAAAACAAGGCTAAAATATCATTGTTTCTCAACAAATGATGGAAAACACATCATCACTTCAACACATGATTTACAAAAATAAGGCAAAACACTATTATTGCTTTGACAAGTGATGGAAACACGACATCACTTTCAAAGTTTAAAATGCATCACAAAATAATACCAAACATAATTGTTGCTTAACAAGTGATGGAAAACACATCATCACTTTTACATCTTAAAATGCAACAAATGATTTACAAAAGCACGACCATGACAAGCTAACATATTTAGAAACCATTTTTCACTTATTGATGTGAATGGGTCACCCCCCTATGGTGGTTTTTCTTGTCTCTTGTATTTTTCAACTGGTTCATGCACTGACACTTTGTCTTTAAGGCGATGCTTTGGATGGAGCCTCCAACATGTGCCTCTTTGATGGTCACCTCTATCGCAATGATTGCAATAGGTATTCTTCCTCCAAATTTGCTTTACCTTCATCTTTTCCTGCTGTTGAGAGGGTCTTTCACGCCTCATCCTTTTTCATCTTCCATTCTCTTCTAGCACTCAACAAATGTATGGTTATGTAATCCACAAAAAGTACATGTTTTTCGATGCCTTGATTTATGTCCATTATTAACAACATGATTGTAATCGAAATAAAAATTCGAATATTAAGACTTGATATACCTTTCCTTGTTGTCTCTGGTGTAATTATGGCGATGAGAGCTTGCCTCAGCTCTTTCCCTACAATGGGAATTACCATGGGATGATGGGGATGTGTTCCCATCATTCTCTTTCCTTGATGATTTCAACGATTTCCTGGAAGTATCTGACACCTTTGAGCATTTTCCTTTAGTGTATCCCAAGCTTTCAAATCAAGGTCTTTACACAACCTCCAATGGTTGAGTAATGCTTTCGCTATTAACACCAAGTTCTTCTACCTCCTTGTACCTCATCTTGGTAAGGAGCCTCCTATTTGTCCCTGTAATAGGTATCTCCACATTTCCAATAGAAAACATACTATGTGAAGATGAAACTGAAGGGGAATCAACATCTTTTACCTCCACTATCGAGTTGGAAAGAACTGATGAGGGCTTCTCATGATCTATTTTTGGTGGTTTGCTGGCTGTCTTGGCGCATTCCCCAACTTCCTTTCCGACGTACCCAAGTCCTGTTCGACAGGGTAATTCTTCTACTTTGATGGGATTGACAATGCCTTGGCCATTAATGCCCAAGAATTTTCCTTCATACCCCATTTTATTCAACAGTTTGGAGCCAATTCCTGTGGTATGATTTTCAAAAATAGCGAAATCATCATCAGGAAACATACATGAAGTAGGAGAACTACTTTTTACCTCACATGGGTCACGCTGCAGCTTTTCCAAGGCCTTGTCCTTAGCTTGCTAATGTTGTAGGAAACTATTTTTCTCCTCTTTCTCTTCTTGTAGAAGCATCTTCAATTCAACATTATCTACTTGAATACTTTGGTTGTTGTGCTTCAATTGTTCTAGGACTTATTCTGTGGCTCACAATTGAAGCTGCAATTGTTGCTTTTACGCTGTCTCTTTTTGTAGAGCTTCATGTATTATTTCCACCTTTTGGGAAACTTTGAGTATGGTTTCATACATTTTCTGTGTCATCCTCCATTTCTGCACATTCTATTGTTCATGCTCGCAATTCACATCCATGTGAAGACCACTCTGATACCAAACTTGATCCGAGTTGACCCAACTCCTGAATTTAACCGAGATCTTTTACTTCCGTGATGTTTTTAGAAGTGCATTTAAAAGAGCATAAAGGAACACATATGCATGTTGTAAAGAATAGGGAACATGACAATAATCAACAACATAAAACACAAGACGTTGATAATGGAGTTCGTCTAGGAGGGACTACATCTCCGGGCCCCGGTGTCAAGATGATCTAGGCCGCTACATTAAGTGCTGGAAAGAGTGATGATGTACATGAATGTGTTTTCTCTATCATGCAAGGAATATTCCCTCACATAGGAGTGGTTCCACGAGATGTTCCGCTGCTGAAACTCTCATTCACAAAAGGACTCCTATCAGCATGACATAATTTCACGTATGACAATAATGAGCATCCCGCCAACATTGCATCAAAGGGATCTCAATTCAAACATACATGGCCACACATGAGTATCCTGTCAACATGGAGACAAAGGGATCTCAAGAAAAACGTGACAATAAGTACATCTCACATCAAGAACAAAACAAGGAAAGATCCCACATCAAACATCAAACATGGATCTATACAACACAATGCATCTTAAGCAAAGAGACAAAGAAGTACATGATCACACTGCATATACCTCACATCAAGGAGCTATTTGAAGAAGAGGATGATAAACTGATTAGAAATTGATCTATAACCCTAACCAAACTTAAGAACAAAGATAAAGAATAAAGGTTAAGAGGTTAAAAGGTTAATATTGGCCTTAGGTGCTAAAACCTTTGTTAAGTGCTAAAACCTTTATAAAGCGCCTGTTCTTTAAATTCCGAATTAAGCACGTGGGTAGTATTCAGCCAAGAAGTAAATTATATATTGCATGGGTGAAAGGCTGGAAGTGGTAATCTTCCAAAATCACATGATTCCACTTAGCGGTCGACATGTAGTAGAGAAAAATTGCTTTCTTGTGTGGCTTCGGTTAGATATCGTTCGTGCGTGAAATCTACGTGAGATTAAGTAATGTCCGTTGGATTGAGCGGGTTCACATCAATGACGGAGATCATCCAGGCAAGTTGGCCAGTAGACGACGCAACAACCATTGGATGGACGGGACAGATCGATGGTTCATGATTAACCTGATCATGAAAGTTATGGAGGATTGTCCTTAACCGCCGAGATTATATCGCACATATGTGCAACCAACAGTTACGGTAATGCTAACAACTGCTTTTCACAGTCGACCTAGTGGAGTGGCTAAAGTTTAGCGGATGTGATAAATTTAGCTAAAGTTAGGTGTGATTGCTAATATTGGTGGAGATACCACATAAAAGGATTCACATAGTAGTTTTACAATGGGGAGTCTAGAGAGACAAAGGTAGAGCCTAGAGAGTTAGAGTAACTCAGAGAGAGTGAAACAAGAGGCTCACTAGACTAAATAGATCCTTTTGAAGCTGATGGAATGATCCATAGAAGATGAAGAAGTCATCTTCATGGATAATTCCATCAAGAAGATTGCTTCTGGAGTTCAGAGCCACCAGAGGTTGGAGGCAGTTGCAGGAGCTACCAGAGCTCATTCTTAGTGATCCAACAGTTAATTCTGATTGTAATGAGCTTTCTGAATCCATTGCAGGGATTTGCATAAGAATCTAAAGACTTCTAAGGGCCAAGAAGCTACAGGGAAGTTTCAAACAACAAATTATCAAATGATCAGTCTGTTGTAGGTGTCTGATATGTGCTGAAGATAGAAGAAGAAGTTCTAGAGACAGTTGAAGCATTTTGAGGGAGTTAGTGCCATCAAGAAACTCAAGTCAGCTCAGTGCACTGATAAAAGGAATCAAGTCTAAGGAAGCTTATATCTATTTGCAGAGTGAGGATATCCAGGGAGATAGATGGTATTCTAAGCCCATTGGTTTAGTTCAGAAACCTTTGGAGTTAGGTGTGGAACTTGTAAAAGAAGATTTACCATAATCCCAAAGAGCCAAGTCAAGTTGACAAGAGCTCAAGGAGACGTAGCCCATGATATTAGGGTGAACTCCTAGATTATATTGATGCTATGTGTGGTTGTCTATTTGTTTCATTTACTATTATATGTGTTTAATATCATCATGAAGAAATAAGCACTTAAACAGTTAAAACAAAGACATACACCTATTTCAAGTACTTAATTCCACAATTGTCAACATAAGCTAGATCATATTTTTGTTAAGCTTTGGAGTGGGAGGTTCTTGTAAGTATAACAAGATGTTAAACCCTCATCTTAGATCAGGTGGTATCAGAGCTAGCTACTTGATTGACAGAGCAATAGATTGCTTGTTTGACTTGAAGGTGTTTAAACAATACAAGGGATTTGGTTCTTTGATTGTTTGAAAACTGACAAGGTGAAGGAAAAGCTACTAACAGCTAAGTCCAGGAAGGACAAGAAGGAAGAAGGGCTAAAGGCATTCTTCTTACCCCATGGACCTCAAGGCAATCCTTGAAGCACAAGAGGATTGATTGCTAAAGGTTGCTTGAATAAGAGTTTGACTCTGCAGTCATTTAGTTCAGAAATTTGTTAATAGATTCTGATTTTTTTCGAAATTATTTTGTTCATTTCTATAATGAAAACTTCTACACATGAGTTCTCCTTCACAAGATTCTTTGATGAAGACATGAAGCAAGACTTTTTCATCATGATGAATATGGTGAGAGAAATGTATGAGGATGAAAGGAAGACCACCAAACTTTGAGAGCAGTTGAGTTCCATGAAGGAAGAGAAGAAGTTGCTTTCTGACAGATTGTAGGAAGTGGAAAGTCAACTTCATATTGCAAATATGAACTTGGAAAGGATGCATGAGTTGGAGACATAGCTCCTTGTTGCTAGCATCAGCTTGAAGAAGAGGTAAAAAATTCTAGTTTTTCTTCAATTTCCTCTAAGAATATTTATGTTGGTTCTTTTGAAAAAAATACAAGAGGCATAGGGTCCAAGTTGATGGAAAAAAAAGGGCTATGAAGGAAAAAGATTGGGAAAACATGCACAAGGCATTGTTGAGCCAATAATGGTTGAGGAAAGGCCTAAGTATTTGGGTCTTGGCTATGGAAAATCTTATGGAGAAAGTTCCAAAGCAGCCATCAAGGCAAGTGAAACAGTTCCTAGAAGGAGTTTCATGTCAGGTTCTCTACCTCAATTTTGGAAAAATTGTATTCTTGGGGAATGCAATAGTTTGAAACATACTTTGCAGGAAGAAGGTGTTCATAAGCATGCACTTGAACCAGAGATTTGTGAAAGCTCTAAAACCATTGAAGAGATTGTGGGTGTCCCCAAAGGGAGCCACTTCTTCATTCGTCTCACCTCCTCATGAAGGAAAAATGGTGAAAGAGAAAGGTATAAATCTAATTTCAATCATATTTCTTTTGATTATGAAAAGCATGATAAATTTCCACATAAGAATTGGAAAAGAATTGCATGTTCCTTTTGTAGTTTGGATAACCATAATTTTTCTAGATGTTTGAAGAGAATGGCCACATACAAGAAACTATTGAAGAAAAGGAGGCAAGAAGCCAAAGGTCCATTGGACAAGACAAATCATTCTATTAAGAAGATGCACATGCATTACACTTACTACCATAAGAAAGGAAATATTACTGCAAAGTGTTGGACTCTGAACCCAACAATGCTTCCACAAAATCTGAAGAAGGTGGAAAGAGAAAATGACCAAAATGGAAAGGAAGTTCCATAATTGATGTGCTACAGGATGATTCACATGTTGATGTCAATGTGTAGACAAAGTGTTACACTAAAATTTGTCACCATGACTATCTGTAGTTAGTATGGCTCCATCAATAGTCATACTATCCTCCTTGTCAAGCCTTATACCTCTGCTCTCCATGTCAAACTTCAAGAAAGAGAGAAAGTCATTAAAAATCATGTTTATCTATGGGTACGCAGGTTCTCTCTATCTTGCCTGCGTGTACGCATCCCAAGCTCATTGTACCTGCGTACTTGTACGCTCTGTAAGTTAGGGATGGGTGCATACTCCTGTAAAGGTCAAAAGGCATGAGTTTCATCTTAAAAAAGTTACTTGTGGTAATTTCTAGAGCATTCTAGAAGATTGTTTGACGTGTATTGAGTGCCTCCAGATGGTTCATGCATCCCTATGAAAGAGGAACTTATCCCATCAAGGGAGGAGCTACCCCATCCAAAATAGGGAGTATCCCATTGATGTTGGAACTATTAACTTCCTCTAGAACACTATAAATACAGGCATTGGGCCAGAGGAGGGGAGGTTGAAAGCTGAACATTCCAAAGGGTAGATGCTGCTGGAATTAGGACTTCCGTGTAGAAGCTTGTAAGGAGAGATTACCATCCTTTCTTGTTTCATTTGGAAGTGGGTGAGCTTATCAAAGTAAAGGAAAACTCTTGCTGGACCCTGGGAGGAACTTGCACAACACCAAGGCTCAGGTTGTAATGGTTTCTTTTGTTTCCTATTAATACAAATAAGTCCATTCTTCTCAACAATTTGTTATTAATGAGTTGTTTCATATACTCCTTTGTCTGTATGTTGAATATGTTTTATTTTATGGGATATTCAGGTGCTATGTAATCGTTTGATTGTTAGTGAATGCAGGTTTCGAAGTGAAGGAGGAGCTCATCCGAATCGACGAGGCTGGACTACTACAACAGCGTTGGACTACAGGTAGGATCTAAACACTTGATTTCTTGTATGGTAAATGCATGTTTAGAGGAGGATTGCTCTTAATTGTCTTGTTTGTCACTAGAAAGTCTTAGGCTTCTAGGGAGGTTGGTTTTGTCCGCAAGATTAACTCTTTCCGCATGAAAAATTGGCGACTTCACTGGGGACTCCATTGATGTGAATGATTTTTCCTTTGTGTGACACTTTGATCTGAAAAGAGTCATTTCTTTTTTGGTTTTTGGCTGTTTGACTGTGTATTTGGGTGGGCTAGCTTAGAGTTAAGTTAGAATTTAGTTTTTCTTAATTTTCCAGTAGTACGCACCCTCTGAGTTAGGCACAGTGCGTACCTGTACGCACTGTACCTTTGTACACAGAGCGTGCACGCACCTATGCAAACAGGCTGCCTACGTACCCTGTCAAAATTGAGAAAATTTCCATTTTGTCCATTGTTTTCCTTTAGATTTTGTCTTTCATTAGTCTTTACTGCCCAGATCCACTGGTTATCTGTCAGAGATCTTCACCTGAACTTGTTTCGTTAGCGTCGATAGTTTTAGTGAAATTCATAGAAGTTCTCGCCTTAGGGTTTTGATTTTTGCATCGGTCCTGTAGTGACTTTGACTTTAGAAGTTGTGAAAGCTTGGATCTCTCTGGTTTTGTCAGTCTTCTTAGGAGTCAGACCTGTCATAAAGTCTACCTGTGTGAGCAACCTACCTTTGCGTTGTCTCTTTGCGGAATTTTGAAGTAGCTTGTTGATTGAAGTTGTGAATTTCATTCTTAAGAAAAGAACAAAAAGAGTTTGATTTTGTATTTTGATTGGTTTATGATTCTCCATGAACTGGTCCTTGGTTTGATTGTTGCCGAGTAAAACATCCTGGAATCATCTTAGTAGGCTTTTTCCTCTTTAGATTTGCTTTTAGGTAAATTTCCTTTTGATTTGCTTTTGAGTGAGTTTTGTCATAGATTTTTATAAATTTTGCAATCGCTTTTGTTAAAATAGTTTTATATGCTTTGTTAAATAGGAAAAATACAAAAACATCTCC
>APFE030718922.1:36312-65364 GCA_000404065.3 Pinus taeda | reverse complement strand
CGTAGCCCAGATTGGTTGGGTGAACCACGTTAAAAAGCTGTGTTCTATGTGTTTGATCTTCTGCTGTGTTAATTGTGTATTTCATTTAATTGCTGTGCCTGAATTCCAACACAACTTTCGTAAATGTGTTATGACTTTTGCATTGTAATCAATGATTTCAATCAAATTGGAAAGATTGTAAGCCCAACTTTTGAATTGTTTGAAGTTTGAAGATAGCTTTGGTGATACATTAGGGCTTTAGATTTTTTTTTTTGGGGCTTGATGGCTTTGGTGATAGTTTTATTGAAAAATAAAGCATTAGGAAGTATTTGCCTCACACCTATAATAGATTGTAAGCCCAACTTTCAAATTCTTTGAAGTTTGAAGATAGCTTTGGTGATATATTAGGGCTTTAGATCTTATTTAGCATTAGGAAGTATTTGCCTCACACCTATAATAGATTGTAAGCCCCAACTTTTGAATGGTTTGAAGTTTGAAGATAGCTTTGGTGATACATTAGGGCTTTAGATCTTATTTTTTTTAGGGCTTGATGGCTTTTTCAATAATTTTATTGAAAAATAAAGCATTAGGAAGTATTTGCCTGACCCCTATAATTGCTTGCCTGAATGAGTTCACGTATAGAGGAGTGTAGTTGAACTTCACCAAATAATTGATTGAGGAATTAAGGAAACGTAGAGGAGTGTAGTTGAGCTAGATTGAGGAAATGTATAGAGTGTAGTTGAACTTCACCAAATAATTGATTGAGATTGGAAGTATTTGCCTGACCCCTATAATTGCTTGCCTGCATGAGTTCACGTATAGAGGAGTGTAGTTGAACTTCACCAAATAATTGATTGAGGAATTAAGGAAATGTAGAGGAGTGTAGTTGAGCTAGATTGAGGAAATGTATAGAGTGTAGTTGAACTTCACCAAATAATTGATTGAGATTGAGGAAATGTATAGAGTGTAGTTGAACTTCACCCAATAATTGAGGAAATGATATGAAGGGCCAATTCAATTGTCTCAAAGTCAAAACAATCAAGCCAATCAAGCAACATCGTAGATCCTCCTTGGCCTAAGCTTAGGTATTTATCAATGTATGATATGAGGGGACAATTTAAGTGTCTCAAAGTCAAAACAATCAAGCAACAAAGTCAAAACAATCAAGCAACATCATAGATCCTCCTAGCCTAAGCTTAGGTATTTATCAATTTATTAGAGGCCATAGCATTCAAAGCATTTATCAATATATTAGAGACCATAATACATTTGAAACTTCTAACAAATCACATCATAATTTCATAATATGAATATGAACCATCAATGTAAAGCCATTGAAAGGGCCATCTTAATTTCATAATAAGAATATGAACCATCAATGTAAAGCCATTGAAAGGGCCATTGTGTTAAGAATAAAGGGCCATTGTGTTAAAAACTATTCTGGATTAGAAATAGAAACATCAGTTTCCAAGTGTCACACTTTAAGACCATGTCCAAGTACATAATAACAACTACCTTTATTAGCCAAACAATTTGCAACATGACCATTGCTTCCCAGCCAAACCTCATGTGCTCACTGGTACATTTTGAACAATTCATGTGTCTCAACATGGGAAAAACTATCTTCATTTTTATCCTCTTAAAATGAAATATGCTCTTAGAAAAACCTATTCATAACTTGCAAATCCAGTTAGAGACATCAAGGGCAAGAGTCCTTAGAAAGGACAATTAAGTTTTTCATTTTTATCCTCTTAAAATGAAATATGCTCTTAGAAAAACCTATTCTTAACTTGCAAATCCAGTTAGAGACATCAAGGACAAGAATTTGACGTTCCAATTCTTTCTTGGAAGTTACAGTTGCTACCCATTTTCTCAACATTTTTACCCATTTTCTCAACATTTTTAGAAGGTTTTTCAAACCTATTCTTAACTTGCAAATCCCCTTAAAGACATCAAGGGCAAGAATTTGACATTCCGATTCTTTCTTGCAAATCCAGTTAAAGACTTCAAGGGCAAGAATTTGACGTTCCAATTATTTCTTGGAAGTTACAGCTGCTACCCATTTTCTCAACATTTTTATGCAAACCTATTCTTAACTTGCAAACCCAGATAGAGACAACAAGGGCAAGAATTTGACATTCCAATTCTTTCTTGGAAGTTACAGCTGCTACCCATTTTCTCAACATTTTTATGCAAACCTATTCTTAACTTGCAAATCCAGATAGAGACATCAAGGGCAAGAATTTGACGTTCTTAACTTGAAAATCCAAATAGAGACAACAAGGGCAAGAATTTGACGTTCCAATTCTTTCTTGGAAGTTACAGCTGCTACCCATTTTCTCGACATTTTTATGCAAACCTATTCTTAACTTGCAAATCCAGATAGAGACATCAAGGGCAAGAATTTGACGTTCCAATTCTTTCGAAAGTTATAGTTGCTACCCATTTTCTCAACATTTTTAGAAGGTTTTGCAAACCTATTCTTAACTTGCAAATCCAGTTAACTTGCAAATCCAGTTAGAGACATCGAGGGCAAGAATTGTAACTTCCAATTCTGACATCAAGGGCAAGAATTTGACGTTCCAATTCTTTCTTGGAAGTTACAGCTGCCACCCATTTTCTCAACATTTTTAGAAGGTTTTGCAAACCTATTCTTAACTTGCAAATCTAGTTAGAGACATCGAGGGCAAGAATTGTAACTTCCAAATTCTTTCTTGGAAGTTACAGCTGCTACCCGTTTTCTCAAATTTTTAGAAGGTTTTGCAAACCTATTCTTAACTTGCAAATCCAGTTAGAGACATCAAGGGCAAGAATTTGACGTTCCTTTTTCTTGGAAGTTACAGCTGCTACCCATTTTCTCAAAATATTTTTAGAAGGTTTTGCAATCTTATTCTTAACTTGCAAATCAAATCCAGTTAGAGACATCAATGGCAAGAATTTGACATTATGTAACTTTTTTTTTGGAAGTTACAGCTGCTACCCATTTTCTCAGCATTTTTAGAAGGTTTTGCAAAGTGGCTTTATTCAAAAATACAAGGCAATTGATTTCCATAACCACCATGTTCCTAAAGACGATTTTTTATGATCATTGCTTGATCTCTATGGAGGTAACAGATGATTTTTTATGATCGTTTCTCCATAGAGTTTTTATGATCATTGCTTGATCTCTATGGAGGTAACAGATGATTTTTTATGATCATTTCTCCATCTCTATGGAGGTAACAGGACCAATAAACCAAAATGCTACTTCTTATGATATGGAATTCACTCTTCTAAGTTCTAACCGTATTTTCATCCATAAAAGATTTTTGACAGCTGCTACCCATTTTCTCGGCATTTTTAGAAGGTTTTGCAAAGTTGCTTTATTCAAAAATACAAGGCAATTGATTTCCATAACCACCATGTTCCTTAAGACGATGATTTTTTATGATCATTGCTTGATCTCTATGGAGGTAACAAATGATTTTTTATGATCATTTCTCCATAGATCATTTCTCCATCTCTATGACCAATAAACCAAAATGCTACTTCTTATGATATGGAATTCACTCTTCTAAGTTCTAACCGTATTTTCATCCATAAAAGATTTTTTTTATGAATGTTTTTTTTTTTTATGATCATTGCTTGATCTCTATAAAGGTAACAGGACTAATAAACCAAAATACTACTTCTTAAACCAAAATGCTACTTCTTATAATATGGAATTCACTCTTCTAACTTCTAACCGTATCTTCATCCAGAAACTTTAAGACATCTTCTAGATTTAACATACGCTGAACTTTATTGCCCTGATGCTTCATCACCTCCAGGATGTTACCCTATCTAAACGTCCCAAGAAGTAAGATAGAGATCATGAAATCAACTTAAGTACCTTCTATGTATGTCAATTAGCAATATATGTATTTCAACTTTATTATAATATAGAATTTTGAGTTTGGCAATGTGAACCTCCATCATTGTTGTGAGCCCTTGAATCTTGGCCTCAATGTATTTCTAAAGTGTAATTTCTCGGAGAGTTATATTTAGTAAATGCATGATTTTGAAATAGATGGCATAACTATTCCACCTAAGAAAGGGATGATATTCTTCCAGAAAACTTTGCATTTATATTAAATGAGGTTAAAAGAATATGTGCTGAAGATAATAAATAGCATTTATATTAAATGAGGCTAAAGATCATAAATAATGTATCATGTACCAATGAATCTAATAAAAAAGATATCCAAAACTGACTTTGTTCACAAATTTAAAACAAATTAAAAAATATAAAAATTTATTTCAAAAAACTGACTTTGTTCACAAATTTAAAACAAATTAAAAAGATATAAAAAAATTATTTCTTTCACAAATTTGAAAGAAACACTGCCTATGGCATTACAAGGGTTCCAAGTTCCAATGGCACGAATAAATAAAATCTGTACTTCATAAGTTTGAATCTCATTTATATTAAATGAGACTAAAACGCTGCCTATAGCATTACAAGGCTCCCAAATTCGAATGGCATGGATAAATAAAATCTCCATTTAATAAGTTTGAATCACATTTATATTAAATGATACTAAAAGAACATGTGCTGAAGATCTCTACTTCATATACTTTATAAGTTTGAAGATAAAGATCATAAATAATGTATCATGTATCAATGTTTCGGAAAAAGATATCCGAAAACTGACTTTGTTCACAAATTTAAAATAAATTAAAAAGATATAAAAAAATTACTTTCTTTACAAATTTGAAACAAACAGTGTCTATGGCATTACAAGGGTTCCAAACTCCAATGGCATGGATAAATAAAATTTCTACTTCATAAGTTTGAAGTTAAATATCATAAATAATGTATCATGTATCAAATCTGAAAATGTCAAATAAAAAAGGTCTCCAATAAATATCATAAAAAAATTTCTGCTTCATAAGTTTGAAGATAAATATCACAAATAATGTATCATGTATCAATAAATATCATAAAAAAAATTCTGCTTCATAAGTTTGAAGATAAATATCACAAATAATGTATCATGTATCAAATCTGAAAACGTCAAATAAAAAAGGTCTCCAATAAATATCATAAAGTTGATGTATCATGTATCAAATCTGAAAACGTCTAATAAAAAAGATATCCAAAAACTGACTTTGTTCACAAATTTAAAACAAATTAAAAAAACAAATTAAAAAGATATAAAAAAATGACTTTGTTACCACAAATTTAAAACAAATTAAAAAGATATAAAAAAATGACTTTCTTACCAAATTTGAAAGAAACACTACATTAAACAAATGACTTTGTACTTTGTTCACAAATTTAAAGAAAAAATGACACTGTTCACAAATGTGAAAGAAATGCTACATTAAAATATGTGAAAGAAATGCTACATTAGTCATTTGTTCACAAATTTAAAGAAAAAATGACACTGTTCACAAATGTGAAAGAAATGCTACATTAAAATATGTGAAAGAAATGCTACATTAAAAAATGACTTTGTTTACAAATGTGAAAGAAATGCTACATTAAAAAATGACTTTGTTTATAAATGTGAAAGAAATGCTACATTAAAAAATGACTTTGTTTACAAATGTGAAAGAAATGCTACATTAAAAAAATGACTTCTTTTACAAATTTGAAAGAAATGCTACATAAAAAAATTTGAAAGAAATGCTACATAAATTTGTTTGAAAGAAATGCTACATTAAAAACATGACTTTGTTCACAAATTTGACATTAAAAAAATAATTTTGTTCACAAATTTGAACAATTTGAAAAGATATACCTATGTCATTGTTCACAAATTTGAACAAATTGAAAAGATATACCTATGGATATAAAAAAAAATGACTTTTTTCACAAATTTGAAAGAAACCCTACCTATGGCATTAAAAGGGTTCCAATGGAATGGATAAATAAAAGATTACAAATACCTTTGAACAAATTGAAAAGATATACCTATGGATATAAAAAAAATGACTTCTTTCACAAATTTGAAAGAAACCCTACCTATGGCATTAGAAGGGTTCCAATGGAATGGATAAATAAAAGATTACAAATACCTTCCTTTGAAGGTAGGGATGGGGCTCCCCTTTGAAGGTAGGGATGGGGCTCCCCTAAACCCAAATGTACAAAATCATTGTTGTGAGCCCTTGAATCTTGGGCTCAATGTATTTGTTGTAATTTCTTGGGAAGTTATATTTAGTAAATGCCATGAGTTTGAAATAGATGGCACACCTATTCCAACTATAAGAAAGCTCAATGTATTTGTTATAATTTCTTGGATTTCTTATAATTAAGAAAGCTCAATGTATTTGTTATAATTAAGAAAGCTCAATGTATTTGTTACAATTTCTTGGATTTGTTATAAGCTCAATGTATTTGTTATAATTTCTTGGATTTCTTATAATTAAGAAAGCTCAATGTATTTGTTATAATTTCTTGGGAAGTTATATTTAGTAAATGCCATGATTTTGAAAATTAGTAGATGCCATGATTTTGAAATGGATGGGACACTTCTTCCAAATAAGAAAGAGAGAGGGATCATGTTTTTCTATTCCAACTCAGAAAAAGCTCAATGTAATGTATTTGTTGTAATTTTTGGGAAGTTATATTTAGTAAATGCCATCATTTTGAAATGGATGGCATGCTTTTTCCAAATAAGAAAGAGAGAGGGATCATGTTTTTCTATTCCAACTAAGAAAAAGCTCAATGTATTGTTGTAATTTCTTGGGAAGTTATATTTTAGTAAATGCCATGATTATTTGTTGTAATTTCTTGGGAAGTTATATTTTAGATGGCACGCTTCTTCCAACTAAGAAAGAAAGAAAGCTCAATGTATTTGTTGTAATTTCTTGGGAAGTTATATTTTAGTAAATGCCATGATTATTTGTTGTAATTTCTTGGGAAGTTATATTTTAGATGGCACGCTTCTTCCAACTAAGAAAGAAAGAAAGCTCAATGTATTTGTTGTAATTTCTTGGGAAGTTATATTTTAGTAAATGCCATGATTATTCGTTGTAATTTCTTGGGAAGTTATATTTAGTAAATGCCATGATTTTGAAATAGATGGCACACTTTTTGAAATAGATGGCCCACTTTTTCTATCTAAGAAAGAGGGAGGGATCACCTTTTTCTAGAAAAGGTCTAAAAACTTCACATTTATATCAAATGAAACTAAAAAAGCTTCAAAAGTGAAAAAAAATTATAAATGAAACTAAAAGAGCTTCAAAAGTGAAAAAAATCAATAAGAAAGAGGGAGGGATCATGTTTTTCTACATTTCTATCAAATGAAAGAGCTTCAAAAGAATGAAACTAAAAGAGCTTCAAAAGTGAAAAAAAATTATAAATGAAACTAAAAGAGCTTCAAAAGTGATCACTAAGAAAGAGGGAGGGATCATGCTTTTCTACATTTATATCCAATGGAACTAAAAGAGCTTCAAAAAGATTCAAAAGTGAAAAAAATCACTAAAAAAAGGGAGGGATTGTCTAGAAGATTTCGCATTGATATCAAAGGAAACTAAAGAGCTTCATAAGTTGGAAAAAAAATCATAAAAACAATGTATCCCTTTGTCACTATTCCCTTTGTCATAAGTTGGAAAAAAAATCATAAAAACAATGTATCCCTTTGTCACTATTTTATTTTGAGGGGCTTTTGAAAACATCTAATAAAAAAGATATCCAAAAGATATCCAAAATTGACTTTGTTCATAAATTTGAAACAAATAAAAAAGATATCCAAAAACTGAATTTGTTCACAAATTTAAAAAGATGAAACAAATAAAAAAGATATTTAAAAAGATGAAACAAATAAAAAAGATATCCAAAAACTGAATTTGTTCACAAATTTAAAAAGATATCCAAAAAGATATCCAAAAACTGAATTTGTTCACAAATTTGAAACAAATAAAAAAGATATCCAAAAACTGAATTTGTTCACAAATTTAAAAAGATATCCAAAAACTGAATTGGTTCATAAATTTGAAACAAATAAAAAAGATATCCAAAAACTGAATTTGTTCACAAATTCAAAAAGATATCCAAAAAGATATCCAAAAACTGAATTGGTTCACAAATTTAAAAAGATATCCAAAGATATCCAAAAACTGAATTGGTTCACACATCTAAAAAGATATCCAAAAAAATGACTTTGTTTCAAATTTATAGATATCCAAAAACTGAATTGGTTCACAAATTTAAAGATATCCAAAAACTGAATTGGTTCACAAATTTAAAGATATCCAAAAACTGACTTTGTTTCAAATTTAAAGATATCCAAAAACTGACTTTGTTTCAAATTTAAAGATATCCAAAAACTGACTTTGTTTCGCAAATTTGAAACAAAGGAAAAAGATATCCAAAAACTTCGAATTTGTTAGCAAATTTGAAACAAACGATGCGTATAGCATTACATGGGTTCCAATGACATGGATAAATAAGAAATTAAAAGTATTTTCCCTATAAAAAATTAAAAGTATTTTTATTTTCCTTTAAAAGTATTTTCCTTTGAGGGCAGGGATGGGGCTTCCCTAAAACAAAATGTACAAGATCGAGAGGGTAAGAGAAAAGAACCAATCACAACTTGGCCCTTGGCCCTTATGGGGCATAGACCCTTAGAGGTAAACAGTGGGTACATTGTTACATAAATAACGAAAATCAATGAGGGAAAGAGAAAAGAACCAATCACAACTTGGAACCTTAGAGGTAAGGATCAATCAATCTCCCACCATAATTAATAAAATTATTAGCAAATGCATACATGAAACAAAGTTTCACAACTTTGTTTCAAGTTAAGGAAAATCCTTTAACAATCCTCTAACAAAATGTTTTCTTATTATATCTACAATCGTCCTCAATAATGTCAAATCTTTTCTTATTATATCTACAATCGTCCTCAATAATGTCAAATCTTTTAAACAAATTTTCATCCTCAATAATATCAAAGCTTCCAAACAAAGCTTTCAAACAAATTTTTGTTCCTAGAGCAAGCACTTAATGAAACCTACCCTTAAAGTTGAACTTTTCATCCCTTAAAGTCGAACTTTTCATCTTGATATGTTAGGGGAGTAGTTGGGCATAAAATATGAATGATATGGTAATTATCCACAATATTACACCTGGATTTGGTTCTATTCATCCCTTAAAATTGAACTTTTCATTGTATGTTAGGGGAGTATCTCGGGATAAAATATGAATGATATGGTAATCATCCACAATATTACACCTGGATTTGGTTCTCTTCATCTCTTAAAATTGAACTTTTCATCCTCTTCATCCCTTAAAATTGAACTTTTCATCATATGTTAGGGGAGTATCTTGGCATAAAATATATGAATGATAGGGTAATCATCCACAATATTACACCTGGATTTGGTTTTCTTCATCCCTTAAAATTGAACTTGGTTTTCTTCATCCCTTAAAATTGAACTTTTCATCTTATGTTAGGGGAGTTATTACACCTGGATTTGGTTTTCTTTATCCCTTAAAATTGAACTTCTCATCTTATGTTACGGGAGTTATTACACCTGGATTTGGTTTTCTTCATCCCTTAAAATTGAACTTTTCATCTTATGTTCATCTTATGTTACGGGAGTATCTAGGCATAAAATATGAATAATTGATATTGTAATCATCCACAATATTACACCTTGATTTGGAATCCAGGTTCTTTTCATCCCTTAAAATTGAACTTTTCATCTTATGTTAGGGGAGGTTCTCTTTATCCCTTAAAATTGAACTTTTCAACTTATGTTAGGGGAGTATCTGGGCATAAAATATTACAACTCGATTTGGATTCTAGGTTCTCTTCATCCCTTAAAATTGAACTTTTCATCTTATGTTAGGGGAGTAGGTTCTCTTCATCCCTTAAAATTGAACTTTTTCATCTTATGTTAGGGGAGTATTTGGGCATAAAATATGAATAATTGATATGGTAATCATCCACAATATTACACCTTGATTTGGTTCTCTCGTGGAAATTAATCCTTTAACAAAATATTGTCATGATATATCTACAATCATCCTCAATAATGTCAGATAATGTCAAAGCTTTCAAACAAATTTGCATCCCTAGAACAAGCACTTAATGAACCCTACCCTATAATTTGCATGTACTTCATATGATAAAAATAAAACCCAAAATTAATCCAACTAAGCTATTAATCATTAGAGGAATCCTTTGGGGCTGGATCCTTCGCGCTTGATCCAGGAAGTTTTGTCGATGGGAGGCAAGAAATATGTCGCTCAATGTGACTAGGGCGTCCATTATTTTGTTGGAGTTGAAACTGAATCAATTGAAATTACTGTGGATATCTGCATGCCCATAAGTTTTCTTGGAAGAATTAGTTGGAGGATTAGCCATGGCTTTGGCTATAATGTTCTTCATTAACTAATAAAGATAGATTGTTTATTTATCTTGGGAGGACCTTCCTCTAGAATGGCCCGGGTTAGGCACCAAATCTCGCTAATCACACAAATCCAAATATGTATCGGCTGCCTGTTGGTTCAACTCAGCTTCCCAACCCGAAATTAGTACCTGTGATGGAGTACCACTTTGGAATGTGTGGGCTACTTCATAGATGAGATGAGAGGTGGTTTTGCATCCTCGACTCCTCATTGGGTGAGGTTGGGGCTGGCTATCACCACGACTTGACCCATGCTTCCTGCTACATCCACAACCCCCACTAGCTGAAGAGCCTTTGACAGAGGAGGGGTGAGCCATATGATTGATAAACTTTGGACCACGAGAATGGCTAACCTTTAAACAGGGCGTTATAACCTTGGCCTCACGACGGGTGACTGACTTAAGATCCTTGGGCCCTCTCGAAACAGATATACATGTAAGAATAACCATGGCATCTATATATATATATATATTAATATATATATATATATAATATATTATATATATATATATATATATATATAATATATATACCCAATAATTATCTTGGAAAATATGATGATTCTGGATTAGGAGGTCTACTATTACCACCCAAGTCTCCCCATGTGGGTTGAGAATAGGATAGTAAGACAGGCGAAGGAAAAACGTATCCGAGATAACCCAAAACTTATTAATCATCAGAACCAGCAGGCGGTCAAGGTAGTAAACACAAGCAACCCAACATGAGAAATAAATTAATGCCAAACCAGAACATCCAAATACAGCCCCATGCGTAAAAGCAAGATGTCAAAATAAATAAAAACAAAAATGGAATATTCTAATAATCCTTTAGAAAAAAACCCACTATTTCCTTCCAACATTCATAAGATAGCTTCCAGCTAGCTCCAGACATCATTATATGAAAACTTCGCTAGTGAAAAAGCAGAGATATTGAACGATGAGGGGGGAATGGAACAGAGAAACCTCTAAAAGATACGTACCTGCTGAGTAAGACTGACGAGGGGAGGAAGCCATCTACATGCTCGTGGAAGATCGCTTTGAACTTCATCTCATTCATACAATGATCTCCCAACCCACCAGAAACCTTATGCTCTCTTGGATCCTGAAGTCTATGGAATAACGTTGAGGGAATGCCATCATAAAACCCCTATACACAAGCGGTCCTGCCACCTTCCCCATCACCATAAATGTGATACATATGTGATGCCACCTCTATCGTTAGATAAAATGTGTAAGGGATGGAGTACAACTACCCTCTAATCTTACCTTCCATCATAATAATCATATCCGCAATCCCAATGTAGCTAGCTTGCACCTCGATCAGGGGACCTTTAATTCGAAATTTAGTGCTATTGGTAGTAGCCTTTTTTCTAATGTCAAAATTATCATCTTATTAAACTAAGGTTTTAATGACCTCATAATATTGTTAGTGAAAACATTGAAATCAACCCTTGAATTGAAAAGTAGCACAAAGAGCAACATCAATTTTTTTTTTCAAATTCAAAATGACAATTTCTTTGAAACTATGACCTTAACAACTTATACTATTGCAACCAAAACCTTAAAATTGACTTGAGAATACTATTGCAACCAAAACCTTAAAATTGACTTGAGAATTGAAAGTGTGGTTCCTAACCCATTTTTTCGTGACTCAAAGTCATAACTTTTTTGAATTCCATGGCCTTAGCAACATACTTAAATCTGCAGAGAGATTTATATATATATATATATATATATATATATATATATATATATATATATATATATATATATATTATATAATTTTATTTATTTATTTATTTTATTTTATATAACTAAAATTATATTAATTTTGGAACCATAATCTAAAATCACAATGAACTTCTAAGCAAAATAATTAAAAAATAAAAAAATTGAAAAAAGAATGTAAATGATTAAAAGAAAGAAAAAAGAAAAACCCACTACAAGGCAAAAGATGAATTTAATTATTACTTATTTTCACATAGAAAGAGATAAAGACATTTTTCATATATACTAAAAATAGTTTTTTTTTAATATTATTGAAAAAAAGGTTAAAAAGAAAGACACAATATAATTAATATGTGTCTGTGCGTGTGCATGAGAAAAAAATAAAAACCCAAAAAACACAAGAAGTTGTCAAAGATGAGGCCTCACCCCATAATCTTCATCCCCCCTCCAACCCTAACCCTCCCCTATGCTTGTCCATTAGAGGAGCAATGGAGCCTCTCCTAAAAAAGGTGGGCACAAGGAAGTGTCTCCCTCTACCTTATCTACCATAATGTTGTCATTCAAATGAGAGGTGACCCATGCCCTTCTATGAAAGGAGTGCCCTTACTATTCTTCCATTGGAATGGAGGGTGGGGGCGTGTGTGGGTTTAAGGAGGTAAGTAGTGGGGGAGGCGAGCCTGGTGGAAAGGGGATGATTTCGAGAATGACCCCAACCCCCTAATTACTTATATTTTTTTCTTTTATTTATTTATGTTTAAATTTCTTTATTTTATAAAAGTGTTATTAATGCAGGAGCATTTAGACCTAGTCAGCAATGTGATGGAATGATCACATGTTGTGACTAACAAGGGGTTGGAAGATAAGAGATTAGTTAATTTTATTTATTTAAATGTGTGAGAGCATTTATTTATTGTCAAATATGATAAAAGGGCATAATGGCTGATTGATCCTCCCTGTGTGGAGATCAGGCCAAGCAGTTAGATTTATTTGGTTTTGAATAGGATATGAGGGATTTTAAAGCTTAATTTAGCATTTGTTTTAGAAAAGAGTGGAGTTGAAGAGATTCCTTAGGAGAGAGCGAGAGATTTTTGCATCTAAACCAAAATTGGTTCATGAATCCACTTTTGTATAAATATAGTCTTTTGTATAATTCAGGAGTTAGCTAAGTTAGTTGAAGAGATCAACTAAAAGTTAGAAGAAAGACGTTAGCTAGGTTGGAGTCGAGTAAGAGAGAGCAAGGATTTCAAGGAAGGAACAGGGGGTTTCTTTATTGCTTTAATCGAGCTAGAGGGCAAGACCCTGTAACTGTATTGTGTTGAATAAATAATTTTGTGTTCATGAATGTGTTAAATCTCTTGAAACCCTTCGCTTGTCTCTGTATATTTTCCTGAGGAACAATTTGAGCATTCTTCTCTATTTTTATGCCTGAACTTATAAATCGCAGCATTCAAGCATAATTGGGTTCTTTAGTGTTAATAGTAGTGTTTGAACCGCTTTAAAACCCAATCGTTGATCAAAGATATCACAGAGAGTTTATATATGGAGTTGTGGTTGCGAAACAGAGAATGGCAAAGAAACTGTGTTAAAGCGTAAATTCACCAAATACAAGCGAGATCAAGTCCAAGAGGCATAGAAAAATCAATGCAGTGACCATTGGATCTTGGAGATCAACGGATGAATTCGAAGAAATTGAGCGGCTAAGATTAAGTCGCATAGGACTAAGTTAAGAGATGAACGATAGAGATGAGTTTAAGCTTTAGCGGAAGAGGGATCCGGACGAGCCGTCGATGGTAGGAAATCTACGGTCATCACATGACATAGGAGTGTAGGTGTTAATTGGCAAAAGGCAGTTTCCATAAGCAGTAAGCGGAATATCGAGCGGCTAAAAAATGGTAAGTGGTATTTAGGGCTGGTCACTCGATACCATTCATCGACTGACGCATGGCAGGAGACTGGAGAGTGAAAACCGCTTTATCGGGCAATTATTCCTCTTACAAGTTATCCACCCAATATCAATATCAACCGTCAGATCAAGCGGATTGATTGAACAGTTGAGATCGAGCGAACTGTTTGGTCAGATCGGGTGAAGTGTAAACCGTCGGATTGAGTAGTAGATCGATGACGGAGAATTAATATGATAAAGTTTTTGTGGAAAAGACAGAACCGATGAATTATCAAAAAAGTTTAATTCTATTTGAGGTCTGGTTTAATGCGTCCAAGTGGGACCAACGCTCATTGACGAGTTGTTATGTATTCCCAGTTGTTTTTTCGTTGCAGGTGTTATGTGAATTACGCTTATAATAACGCTTCTGATGCAAATTTGGCCTTAGCTCATAGGTCCACATGGGATTTATGAAGGGATGTCAGTCAACTAGCATCATTTTGATATTAGAGCTAGATCAATGCTCTGTAAAGATTGGTTGAGAGATTGAATTTTAATTCCAGGATATGCAGGGAAAATTTTAAGGATGGAAATTTATCTTAAAGTTTAGAAACCTTGGCGAATCTCACTCGTCCATGATATGAAATCTGTAAAATGTTTGGCAATATTTTCGTAAAGATATTCAAAGTTTTAATAATTTTATATAGTCTCTATGTAAACGTTAACTATGTAAACGTTAACGATTTTTAAGGTAAAATAGTTTTATACCATAAATTTTGGGCAAAAGGTTTCTAAAATAATTGGAAATTAATGAATCTTTTCTTTGGAAAAAGCATGAAAAATTAGCCCACCTACGAGTATTAGCCCCTAAAATTTCCTTGAGCATATGTATAATTGCACTGAAGTGAATTTGATATAGATGGAGATCAGACATTGAGATCAGAATGGGGAAGCAGTGAACTTCTGATGAAGGTCTGGTAAGAATGTTTATTTTGATAATTTTGCAGAGATGTGTTTTGAATGTCTAAAGAACAACAAGGGATTGAAATTTCAAAGGAGAAGATGTTTTCCTTTCAGGAAAATGAAATTTCCATGTAAGTTGATTGAATGATTGGTTTGATTTAAAAGTTAAATTGAAATGAAAGGTTTAGAAGTTAAAGCTAAATAGAAGAGTGGTTTGCTATGGCATTGAAGTCATTTAAATGATTTGAAGAATTTTGTGAAAACTAAGAATGATTGAGGATTGCTTAAATTATTGTTGAAGACAATGATATTGATAGATGAAGGAACAATTAGACTGAAGGTTGGATTCAATAGATTTGAAAAGAGAGCCATTACAATGAATGAATTTTGGAATTCGTAGAAGCAAAACAAGATTTTCTTATAAACAGGTTATCAGAAGGAATTGATAGTGTCTGTCATGAATTGGTAAAAAAAATTGAAATTCAGATCTAATCTTAATTGATCTTGAAAGTTGAAGAGTCCATTATGAAAAGTAAAATGGGAAATAGTTGTTGGTTGTATGGAGTCTTTTGAATGGAAAGTCTAAATGAAATAGTGAACAGATGAATCTTTTGGAAAAGATTTAACTGATGGAATGGGAATTAGTTTTAAGACATATTTGAAGGAAAAGTTGCAGGTTTAAAAGGTTACTTTGATGTATCTTAAGATAAGATTGTGCAGGTCAATAGAAGCAGTGGAATTGTTGAAAGGTAGAATGAGTTGTACCAACATCATAGCATATGAGCTATGTTGAAGAAGATAGAGCAAGAATAACTCTCAGATGAGTAAAGGTGACAGTACCAAACAGTAAATGAAATTACTAAATGAAAGAAGGAAGTGAGCAATTGAAGATGCAGAGCCTAAAGTAAGGAGTGTTCAAGAGGAGATGAGAACAACTTCCAATTGTGGTTGGGTAGAAGTTGTTGAGGCAGTTCCACAATTGGGATTGTGGGTAGAGTTGTTTTAAAGATAACAATTCTAGCAAGAGGAGTGCTAGGTAGAATTGTTAGTCAGTGAAAGGTTCAAGGAAAGAACCAATAGGTGCCAAAAGGCTGAACTCAGAAAAGTTTGGTGAGGCATGAAGGAGACTTATTATCAATGAAAAAGGCTAGTTGCAACTCACTAGTGAACAAGGGAAGTTCACCAAAGGAAGAAATGGAATTGACTATTGGTAGTTATGATAGGGGTACAGAGGAAAGTGAGAAGCAGAGGAAAAAGAGTGTTGAAGAAGTTGGACTCAAAGGAATGAGTAAAGAAGAAAGGAACATAGAGTTGGCTGAGATGAAGATAGAACTCAGTCGTTTGAAGAAGCTGGTATTGAAAGGAATTAGAGAAAATTGGAAACAAGGATTTTATGTGGGAAAAAGAGTTAAATGGTCTGTCAGAGAATTGTTTGCTGAGAAATTAATACTCTGAACAGTGGAGGATGAAGGAGTAGAATACTTCTGTGAACCAGAGAAAGGATCTCTCCTTGGGGAAGGAGACAGTGATGACAGTGATGAAGAACTGATCTATGTAGATCAGAATGAGAGAAATGTGTTGGTAACATCTTCACAGACAAGAGAATCTCATATTTTTGGGATTAATTATTTCTGTGAATGTAAAATTGCAGGTATGCAACCTAATGAATCTGAACCTGTGTATAAAAAGGTGAAAGAGGCAGAGGCAAGAAAACCACAAAAGGAGATGCATGAAGACTTTCAAGACTTCAATTGGTGGAAGAAATTAAAAGGTATGGCTGAATGGTTGTGTCTTCTCTTAGTGAAAACTTATTGGATCATGTCAAAAGGAATTTTAGCATGGATAGAAGACCAAGGGGAAATGGAAAAAGGAAAGGAAATAAATGCATTGCAGATTTGTGAAGTGAAGAGAAGAAAAGTGGACACAAAGAACTCAACGGAAGAAGTGAAGTCAAGGAAATCTTTGAAAGATAAAAATCTTATCATAGGAGAGGAGGAGACATTGTTATCTTATTTGGATAAACTGAGTGTTGGAAGAAATTGTGTAAAACAGGAAGGTATTCTACAAACTTATGATGAAGTGGCCAAGCATAGTCAAGAAATTGTAGTCCCAAAAGTTTTCTTTGATGAGGAAGAAATCAGAGATGTTGAGCAAGAATTTCTCAATAACTTAGTCAACTATCAGAATAGTTCAGAAAAGCATGAGGAACTGATCACTGAGGCTTCAAATGAAGAGCCTTGTATTTTTGAAACTGACATGTTGTGTATATTTTCAGGTTTGACAGGTAATGAACAGCAATTGGACAATGTGCTTATGCATGTTGATGAAGAAGTGAGATTACTGGAAGAAATGGCTGAAACAGAAAGCTATTTTGAGCATGTATTTAATAATTTTGAGAGGGATGGTATTGACAGGGAAATTGTCATGCTTAAAGAAGCTGAAGATAAGAAAATGAAAGTTTGTGATGATAACCAGAATGAAGTATTTTCAGTCGAGAATCAAAATGAAAGTACTATGGAAATTAACTGATCACTGAGGCTTCAAATGAAGAGCCTTGTATTTTTGAAACTGATGTGTTGTGTATACTTTCAGGTTTGACAGGTAATGAACACTAATTGGACAATGCGCTTATGCATGTTGATGAAGAAGTGAGATTACTGGAAGAAATGGCTGAAACAGAAAGATATTTTGAGCATGTATTTAATAATTTTGAGAATGATGGTATTAACAGGGAAATTGTCATGATTAAAGAAGCTGAAGATAAGAAAATGAAAGTTTGTGATGATAACTAGAATGAAGTATTTTCAGTCGAGAACCAAAATGAAAGTACTATTGAAATTATGAAGGAATATAGGATGATGTTGACAGATACAGAAATTCAAGAATTCTGTGATTTTAAAGTGGATTATTTTTATGAATCTGTAAACCATGAAGAAGTCTTAGAAAACCAAAATTTTGTTTCTAATGTAGGAGAAGATGAAACAACATCATTTTGTTGCAATAGTATAAGTATAGAAGAGGAAAGGGTACTTCATAATGATATGCTCCAAGAAATCCTAGCTATTGAACTATTGAATGATAGTATTGTGTTAGAATAAGGAACACTGTGTAATGTAGAGGAAAGTATTGGAATGAGAATTGATGATAGTTTCATAACTTTTGCAAAAGGACAATATAAAGATTTGACGGCGGAAATATCTATGAAGATTGAAAACTATAGTTATTTTGAATCTGACAATTGTGATGGAAATATTGTCTTATACAGGAAGGAGGAGTCATATGCAAATGACATGCTTATTGAATATGAAGGAAATGGCATTTTGTTAGAAAAGTTATTAGATGAACCTAATAACATAGAGGAAAAGATTATCTTTAATGATAGTGAAAGGGAAGCTGTAGAGTACAAACAACAGTTTGTAAATGACAGGGGCGAAGAATAATTGGACAAAAATTTCATAATTTCTATGGTGAGGATAAATGTACAGCAGGCAGATGTCAGTGGAGTTCAGTTGAGAACAAATTGTAAAGAGGAAGTTGAGAAATTATGGAAGATTAAGACAATTAAAAAGAGGGACAACAAGGAAGAGAAATTAACAAAAGGAATTTGTATCAGCAAGGAGAGAGGACAACAACAAAATAAGATTTGGAAACCAGGAGGAATAGAAGTGACAGTGGTAGAAGAATTGAATCAACAGCATGATATAGGTGATGATCAGTTACAAAGTAAATTTTGGGACACTGGATGATCATCAAAACAAACACATGTCCAAGAGGTCATGAAAACTTTCAACTTTGGGAGTCTGATGCAGGAACATTTAGACCTAGTCAACAATGTGATGGAATGATCACATGTTGTGACTAACAAGGGATTGGAAGATAAGAGATTAGTTAATTTTATTTATTTAATGTGTGAGAGTGTTATTGTATCGTCAAATATGAGAAAAGGGCATAGTGGTTGATTGATCCTCCCTGTGTGGAGATCAGGCCAAGCAGTTAGATTTATTTGGTTTTGAATAGGATATGAGGGATTTGAAAGCTTAATTTAGCATTTGTTTTAGAAAAGAGTGGAGTTGAAGATATTCCTTAGGAGAGAGTGATAGATTTCTAGATCTAAACCAAAATTGGTTCATGAATCCACTTTTGTATAAATACAGTCTTTTGTATAATTCAAGGGTTAGCTAAGTTAACTGAAGATATCAGCTAAAAGTTAGAAGAAAGAGGTTAGCTAGGTTGGAGTCGAGTAAGAGAGAGCGAGGATTTCAAGGAAGGAACAGGGGGTTTGTTTATTGATGTAGTTAAGCCAGAGGGCAAGACCTTGTAACTGTATTGTGTTGAATAAATAATTATGTGTTCATGATTGTGTTATTTCTCTTGAAACCCTTCGCTTGTCTCTGTATATTTTCCTGAGGAACAATTTGAGAATTCTTCTCTATTTTTATGCTTGAAGTTATAAATCACAACATTCAAGCATAATTGGGGTCCTTAGTGTTAATAGCAGTGTTTGAACCGCTTTAAAACCCAGTCGTCGATCAAAGATATCACAGAGATTTTATATATGGAGTTGTGGTTGTGAAATAGAGAATGGAAGAGAAACTGTGTTAAAGCGTAAATTCACCAAATACAAGCGAAATCAATTCCAAGAGGCATAGACAGATCAATGCAGAGTGATCGTTGGATCTTGGAGATCAATAGACGAGGTCGAAGGAATTGAGCAGCTAAGATTAAGTCGCATAGGACTGAGTTAAGAGATGAACAGTGGAGATGAGTTTAAGCTTTAACAGAAGAGGAATCTGGAGGAGTCGTCGATGGTAGGAAATCTACAGTCATTGCATGACATAGGAGCACAGAAGTTAATCAGCAGAAGGCGGTTTCCATAAGCAGTAAGCGGAATATCGAGAGGCCAAAAAATGGTAAGTGGTATTTAGGGCTGGTCACCCGATACCATTCATCGACCGACGCATGGCAGGAGACTGGAGAGTGAAAATTGCTTTATCAGGCGGTTATTCCTCTTGCAAGTTATCCACCTTATATCAATATCAACTGTCAGATCAAGCGGGTTGATTGAACGGTTGAGATCGAGTGAACTGTTTGGTCAGATCAGGTGAAGTGTAAATCATCGGGTTGAGTAGTAGATCAATGACGGAATTAATCCGATAAGGTTTGTGGAAAAGATGGAACCGATGAATTATCAAGCAAGTTTAATTCTATTTGAGGTTCGTATTTATGCGTCCAAGTGGGACCAACGCCCAATGACGAGTTGTTATGTATTCCCAGTTGTTTGTTTGGTTGCAAGTGTTATGTGAATTACGCTTATAATAGCACTTCCGATGCAAATGTGGCCTTAGCTTATAGGTCCACATGGGATTTATGAAGGGATGTTAGTCAGCTGGCATTAGTTATTTAAAAAGAGTGATGTTGAGAACAAGAGGGGAGAAAGCAATATTTTTCCCTAAGAATCAACAATAACATATGTATTCTTGGGTTTTAGGTCACACTTC
The DNA here is from genome assembly GCA_000404065.3 of Pinus taeda. Taxonomy (NCBI): domain Eukaryota; kingdom Viridiplantae; phylum Streptophyta; class Pinopsida; order Pinales; family Pinaceae; genus Pinus; species Pinus taeda. The sequence goes on along the minus strand of APFE030718922.1, from coordinate 44,932 downwards.
CAACAATGTTGCAATGTTGCTAAATCCTATGCCTTATATTAAGGTTTGAGGAAAATTGTAAATCTGGGAATTCAAAAGGTGAATTCTGTTTTGTGATTCCTTGAATTAATTCACCATTTGTATTCGGGATCTCTCCCCTTAGATACAAATTTAAGTCATATTTTCAAGCGGATTTATTAATTGTATCAGTTTATCCGCAAGAAGAAATGTCTCCACGTTCTCAAATCAAACAACTCCAAGACTAGTCGCATTGTTAATTTGGGGTCAAGGCTAAATCAAGGTGCACTTTGGTGGCATGGGAAAAAGGGGTATGCCCTCCTTCCTTAAGGGTTAATCATGAGACCTAGAAATCAAAGTAGAGGAATAGCTCCTCATGCTTTAATGTAATATTTTGATGCTTCGTAAATTTTGGTTTTTGTTGGATTAGTATGGACAAATCTACAAGTGGAATATTGTAGATATTAAAGTATTTTGTTCAAATTAGCTTCAAGATTTTATATATAATATATATATATATATTATATATATATATTTTTTATATATATATATATAGTTGTGTTAATGGTCCTAAATGACTTCAACAACATTGGGAAAAACCATCCGATCGGGATCTTAAATCAGACCCTTTTCCATTTGGAATGGTGGCTTTGACTGGAATTATGGGACCAGTTTCCCGTAAACAAAATTATATGGAGTGAGATGAAAGGTGATAATGTATTCTAATATGTACTTATAATTGAAATAAGAACTACTATAAACCACTATTATACTAGATTAAGCTGATGACATATGTGCTACAAAGGTGTCATAATTAACACAACAATATAGATCATTATGCAATCACGATATTAACACAATTAAATAAAATTAATTTAATTTAATAGTTATTTCAATTAATTCATTATAACATCACATGTATTTGAGATCTCAATGCTCACAATATAAAGAAAATTTCAATCAAACATATAGGTAGTGATTATGAAATATTGACTAACACACAATATGTGAACAATAAAATATAACAATTGCATTCAAAGCAAACACACAGACAAATAGGATAATAGTACCCGATAGACTGTAGCTCTGTTCATCACGGAAATGCAAGTTGTTCAACGTCATATTAAGAAAAAACTTAAATACAATAGTGCAGTTTAAGTATGTTCTTGCAAAAATTCAAAACCCCTTCCCCATCTTGGAGAGGGAATTTATAGTTTTACATACAAAAGATAAAAATAAACTATCCTAACAACTCTTCAACAAAAACATCAATAATAGACAAATTGAGAACTAGTTCCAACAACTTTCCAAGCTTAGGAAGAAGATTGTCTAATAGTTAGTTGTCACAATATGTAGATATCTAACAAGATAGTGAGTTCCAGAGGGTGCCCGAGCCTAATCCTCATCTAACTGGTAAAAGTAACAGCCTTTAGTGATGGTAGAATATGAGAAGTGGAATTTTAGAGACATCAGAGCACTAGCCATTGACTGTGTTGCTTGACCAAGAACTGCCAATGATGCTCTGGATCCAGTTTAGATAAGTTTTCAATCCTTTCTACCATTGTTGTATTATGTTCCTACCAAGACTTCAATAATATCTTAGCATTTGGCAATGACTCTTTGGAGCAGTTAGGAATGAGATTTGATTGTAGCAATGTATCATTGACCATTTCTATGATTGAACTGGAAATATCCTGAGCTTCATGCACAACAGCTTTACCCTGCTTCATTTCGATTTCCCATTCTCTAAAATATGTGATTTTTTAAGTTTCATCCATTTTAGATAGGTTTGCAGCTTTGCGTTCAAAACTTTCTCGCTAGTTAAGGAAATCATAAAGTTGTTCATTTACTTCCTCAAAATAATTTGTCATGTCACACAACTGATCAGTGAGCGAGTTTGCAATTTTCCAATGATCTTGAATTGTCGTAAGCCTATTGCAAAATATTTTCTGTTGATACTTTAACAAATAATTTAGTTCTTTCACTTCCTTATTGAACTCTAACAGTTGGGGATTGACTTGCAATTGTTCATTTCTCTGTTGCATTTGCTTAATCTGATCACCTTTCATATGCATCTCTTTCTCATGCTAAATTTTGCAGGAATCAAGCTTCTGTTGTAACTCTGTCACTGTTCATTTACCTTTTGTTTCTCAGCCTCAAGAGTTTGTTCTAGCAAAATGATTTTTTCCTCCTTTTCCTTTAAAAGTTCTCGAACCTCTACATCTTTATCAATGGTTTCTAAGGCATAAGCACCAATGAATTGAGTTAGCTTGCTTAACTCTTCTATAGGTTTTGCAATGGACCCTTTCCATAGGACTTCAAAAGAGGGGAGATTGTTGGACATTAATTCCTACGATTGATCCAATTTTCTTTTCTTTCTTTCCTTTTTCACCACAACTTTGTTTTGAGGATTGTAGAAAATGTCCAAGAGAGGAATCTCTTGAATATTTAGAACAACCTTTAAGGTAGGAAAAGAAGGAATAACTTCAATGTGAGACTTATCAGTAACAGTCTGAGGTTAATTAGTGTTTGAATTAAGAATTTGGATAAACTCTTTCCATACTTCATCCAATTTGGGATTAAAAAGAAATCCTTCTCCTGAGATGTTGAAGGAATCACAACAACCTATAATTGAGGAGGAACAACCATTAGAGGTAACTTAAATCTAAAAGTGGGTCCTAAGGAAAAATAATAAAATAATAGTTAAAATAATAAAATAAGAGTTATGAATTTTGGAGGGAAAAGAAGAAAACTACTTTGTTTTTAAATGTCTTTTTGGCTTATCTCCTTATAGGTTTACTCAAATTTCAATTGTAGACAATTGTTGGATATAGAGTTAAAGTCCACATCCAGTGAGTACCCATTATGCATACTTTTGAGAAGACGCACATTGAAAAAAATTGAAGATACATTTAAAAAACATGTTCAACACACTTTTTTAATGTATCTTCAAATTTTTTTAATGTGAGACTTCTCAAAAGTATGCATAATGGGCACTCATTGGATGTGGAACACATCCAACGAGTGTCTACACTTAAAATTCAAGTAAACTTATAAGGAGATAAGCACTAAATACAATTTAAAAACATAGTTTTTATTCTTTTCCCTCCAAAATATTTACATGTACCTCTTTTTAAATTTAAAAGATTTTGATTGGTTTACATATTATGACATGGAAATTACATAGAAATTTTGTGGACACTTTTAGCCTAAAATTTCCTCTAATGTGATTGTGAAGAACTGCCAAGTTGAACATTTGAAATTGAGAATTTTTCCTAAGCCAACTGTAACAAATTCAGGGGAATATTTTCTAATTTGGAAGCTTTGTATTGTTCAAATTGAATCTTTTCATTTGGGGACAATTGTTCTTCATCCCTCGTTAACACTACCGCATAAGAGGAATATCGTTCAAACAAGCCATCTAGCTTATATTGCTCATGGACAAACTATCTGAGATTCTGAAAAGCAGTGAAGTTTTTAATTTTAGCAACAGGATCGTATTGTTTATTCGGAATAGTGGACAACTTGAGAGCTAGTATGGCCAAAATCTCTTCCTCTACATGGCGATAGTTTTCCAATGCAATTATGCCAAATTTAATCGGGAAAACAAGCCATGCCTTCTTATTAGATTTCTTAAAACAATTGTGATGCCATATCCCACTGTTTGGTATGCAACCTCTCTGCTTACGAGTTTATCTGGAATATATAGGGGCAAAACATGAGGATGAGTCAAACTATCAAAAACTCTGATATAAGTAAATGATTCTTCCCTGAACCAGTTTTCAACCCTTTGAAGGTCGTCCATGGCTTCCTGGGACATTCAAGGAGGACGAGATTCAAAGATGGCTTCATAATTTTGAATTATCACTCTATGACAAATCCGATAAAAATGGTCATAATACTTGGACTCCCATAGAATATCGTGATAGATATGAATGGGCTTTGGGTCTTGAATAGTCCATTTCCACCCCATGGCTAGGAAATCCATTGTAAAACAAAAAGCATCCATGATATATGTAGACGTATAGAAAGGAGGAACTTTATTCTCTGAGATACTTCTTCCTCACCTAAATTCTAGAATATGACAAGCTAAATTATTAGAGAGTATGTTATCCCAATAAAAACTAAAACCTTCAGTTACACCATCAATTAAAGGCACCCAATCAACAGGGAATTTTGACACATTGGGTTGTGCATGCAATCGACACATCATAATTGTCACTTGGGAAAATGGAGAAGCAAGGGAATCAATTGAGTACTTACCAGACTCCTTAGTTGTATGCTTGTTAGGATCTTTTTGCCACCATCTAATTTGCTATGATGGGTGTCCATTTTCTTTTACAGATGCTTCAACATACTGCTTATTATATATGTGTTGTGGCCTCGATAGATGATACATATTTTGCAAATATTTGCTAGCAAAAGAACCTATCATAGTTCGCTTTGATGTATGAATATGCCTTTCTGATATACTCAAGTTCTCAACAACCCAACGGACCATGTCTGTATAGGGCATTATTCTGCGTCTAGCAATTATTCTATGAAGAAATTTATTGGTTGCATCTCTTGGAGTATTCTCAGAAACAGGTACCTTATCGTCTGCCATAATTGTTCTCTCTATAACTTCAGGGCCTCCTTCTTCAAAGTACTGATAAATCGCTTCCCAAGAGGAATGCCCAACATCTCTTGTGCAAATAGTATCAGAAAATAAGCCTATTCCTAGAATATTTTCATCAATGTCTTCCACAAATGGGCCAAATGGTTGTTGTGGTGGATATTTTCTCTTAGACCCTCTTCATCTCTTTGTAATGCTAAGAATCAAAGTTTGCTTGTAATGAACATGCACGTGAAATCAACATAGATTAATTTAGCAACAGATATGCGTTGGAATAAAACTTAACTTTACAATAAAAATCCCCTTTTGGAACGAATTGATAAAATTGAAGTGAATTAAATGTAATCGTTTATGCTTTAGAGATTATTAAAAGCTCATTCAAATCTATTAAGTGAAACCATGGGAAACCATGTGAAGGATTCCAAGTGCGATTTCACGAGTGAAATATCATAGAACAATTTGAATTGAACTTACAATATTGTGGTCCTCTGAAATGGTTCCTCCGAAATGAAAAGCTCTGAAATAACAAACACTCTGATTATGAAAATTCCTTAAATGAGTATCCAAAATATAAAGAGTTTTTTGGAAGGTTTTTTTCGTAAGTGGTTAAAAATAACGTTTCCGAAATGTATAGTTCTGAAATAGAATCTCCCAAAGTGAAGTTCTTTAAACATAAAGGAAAAAGTATTGGGAGTTTGAAGCTTCGGAGATGACATTTCAGAGAATTCTTTAAAAAGGTGTTGATATGAATGGGTCCAATAAAGTAAAATCAGGAATACTATCTCAAAGTTTCTATTTAATTCCACTTACAATATCAAAAGTTCCGATATAAATAAACGTTTAAATAATAAAGGATAACATCGAGGTTGGACTTCAGAGCAAAAGAGTTTCGTAACTTTTTTAAAATAGATTTTATGAAATGAAAAGTCCCGATATAAAGGACTTGATGGCATCACTTAAGTATAAAGGGAATTTGGAAGAGTGGACGAATTGGGGCTTTATATTTCATAAATTTTTAGAAATAAGATTCAATAAAGGAACTCTGATGATATTCATTCCCATAAAGGAAAAGCTTTAAGTGTTATGAAAAGGTTATTTTTTTTCCCGATATAAAGAAGGACTCGATGGCATAACTTAAGTATAAAGGGAATTTGGAAGATTGGACCCATTGGGGCTTTATATTTCGTAACTTTTTAGAAATAAGATCTAATAAAGGAACTCTGATGATATTCATTCCCATAAAGGAAAAGCTTTAAGTGTTATGAAAATTTTCTTTGTGTTGTTGTTTTTTTTAATGCGCTTATAACTTATTTCCTTATTTTTTTTTATTTAATAAAAGAAAAATACTTTTAATTCTTTTTTTTATTTAATAAAAGAAAAATACTTTTAATTGAAAAATAAGTAAAATAAAGGGTCTTCTTATTTATTAGAAAGTAAGTAAAAATGGGGTTGGTTTTTGCTACAACAGGTTGTTGATATAGACTCCACTTTGACCATAGCCACTAGTTTCAAGTTGCTTATGTATCTACACTAAGCTTTAGCTTAGTGTCTTTTAATATAGTAGCTATTCTTGTTTCTTGTAAAAAAATATAAATTCATATATATATATTCATATTCTAAAGGAGTGTAGAGTTTTTTTTTTTCAATTTTTACCCTTTTCAAACTTAAAATGTGATTTATGAATGGGTGACCTCCCAAGAAGTCCCAATTACCGAGTGCAAGCTTCGGAAGTGATGATTAATGCTATGTGATTCATTTCAATAGTTTTAATCCCACTTCTTCACCCCTGTGAGCATCACCCGATGCAATGAGTGCTAAGTGGACTATTCAAAAATCATGAGAAATTAGTCAGTTACAACTACCTCTCATGGAAATGGTCATAGATGAATGACTTTCTTAACGCAGTTGAATCCCAAAAAATGATATCTAACACGCTTTTTATTTGGAGGCTAACTTTAATATGTTTTTTATCCAAAAATATGGATATTTAGGGCTAGAGTTCTTGTTTTGGGCTCATAGTACTCATCAAGTTGGTCATTATTATCAAAATATAAAAAAAAAATTGGCAAAATTGGCTAAGAAATGAGTAAAAATAGAGAGATGTGAGAAAATAAAATAAAAAAATCCAAAATGGTGAGAAATGAAATAATACATTTCATGAAAGGAGTGCATCCTCGATTCAATCTTGTTGGTTTTCCCCCACCTTCATAGTTATTTATCCTTCATCCTCTCATAGTATTGCATTTTCTTCCTTTTCCCTTATGTGAAATACAAAAATGAAACAATACCACAAATTCCCCTCATTTAAGAGTTATCTTATAGTTTCCCCTCCTCTTTTAACAAGTTAAAATCTGCAAATTATCTTTTGGTACATCAGTGTATTAGGAACATTAGTGCTCTTGGAAAGAATTGGAATAACAATGCACCTAGACTAACATGGAGCATTGATGCTCTACACCAAGGTGGAGCACTAGCTCAAAGCACATTGTACAACTTAAAGAGGTCTTATGAATCTACAAATGAGGGGCACTTAAAACCACTTTGGACCATACCCATTTTCCAACAAAAAAAAATCACATTTTTCTTTATTAAACTCTTCTATCAATTATTAGTCATATTTGTAACAAAACGCTAAATCAAATTCTTTGATAACCTAAAAACCCTAAATCAAATTCATCGGTAACCTATAAAAGAGAGATAAAATCCTCAAATCACTAAAATAAACAAATATATGAAAATGACCTAAAACAAGGAACAATACTGAGAAATTGAAAATAACAAGAAGCGAAAAAAAATCATAATAAAGAGAAATGAAATAATGCAAAAAAAAAGAAAAAGAGTTTACGTAGTTGTATTCATTTTGGTGTATCCTTGTAATTATTGTTTTTTGTATTTCAACCTCTTATAGAATCAACTACTTTTTCTCTTGTTTTTCTCTCATGTAAAAGGTTGGAAAGCCCCCTTTTCCTTCCTTTTTAAACTTACTTTGTATTTCTTCCCACAACTTTTAATAAATTAAAAATTAAAAATAAAAATAAGAAAAATTAAAATTAAAAATAATACAATAAATTTGTAGTGTTAATATATTAGTAATACCAATAAATTTATTTTAAATTGGAATATCAGTGTATAGAAACTGAAGTGGAAGACATGTTACAAGGTGTGGAAGACATGTTACAAGGTTAAGGTTGATAATGGTAATATTATAAAAATAAATTAGAGCATGATAATATTTTAAAAATAAATTCAATTATATATAAACTAGAATGAGAATTTATGGAGAATCAATAATTTAAATTGGAATATCAATGTAGCCAAATTGAAGTGGAACACATGTTAAGGCTAAGGTTGAGTATGGTAATATTATAGAAATAAATTAGAGCATGATAATATTTTAAAAATAAATTCAATTATATATAAACCAGAATGAGAATTTATGGAGAATCGGTAATTTAAATTGGAATATCCATGTAGCCAAATTGAAGTGGAACACATGTTATGAGTATGGTAATATTATAAAAATAAATTAGAGCATGATAATATTTTAAAAATAAATTCAATTATACATAAACTAGAATGTGAATTTACAGAGAATCGGTAAGTTTGATGACACCATTTGTCTAATTCAACTATTTCATAAATGCTAAAAAAGCTAGTTACAACATGTCTATAAAAACTAATTAAAGAAACAAATTATTCACCATATCACTAGAGCTAAAATCCTTCAAAACTAAATAAAATATTTTAATATCTACTTTAAATCATTAATTTATATATATACTTATATATAATTGTGTCACTAAATATATAAATATTTTCTATTTACAAATAAAAATAATAAACATACCATAGATACATTATTATTCTCAAATAAAAAAAATGTAGTTATTTTTTAATTTTAAAATGAGAGTGAAAAAGATAATTTCTTATTTTTAAAAATATCCCAAACTCTTTTTATAAAAAACTTCATGGAACATTAATACACTCTTATATTCAACTTATCAAATA
>APFE030718921.1:0-16643 GCA_000404065.3 Pinus taeda | reverse complement strand
TAAGCTAGTAATTAGGTGTAAGAGGCATGTCTAATAAGACATGACTCTTCATGAAGAGACACTTGCTTGGTATATAAGCAAGCCTCTCGTTCTCATTTGTAATTCATACTCATTTTACTATTCACATATTTAATATATTATTTATATCCTTAATGGATATTTTGATATTCCAAATATTTTGGAGTAATTAATTTATAGAAGGAACTTTGTTCACTTCATGTGAGCTGATACCCTTACAGCTGTGACTGTGAGTATGCCAAGAGGGATAACAAATATGTGCTACTGTGGGATCATCATGATCCTTTTCATTGAAACTGTAGGGTTTTCGAGACCATAATAATTATGTCGAGACAGTAACCCTTGTCACTGCTTCTCATTATGCCAAGACTGCAACAGAGATACCACTTGGATCATCTTCATCATTAGGATGCTGAGGTTGCTAGGAGACAGTTCCGAAGTTGTGTCCTGTAGTGCGAATTGCAGAGACTTGTTTTACTCTCCTGTACCTCATCCGAGACCCTATAGTATTTGCTTGACCGAGATTTGATCTGCCTGCACCCATCTGAAAACTACAGTGATCTTATTTGTCCGAAGTCTGAACCTTACAGGCATGTGAAGATTTTCACTGCTCCTTATCCAAAGCTGCAAGATGTCCGAGATCCTGTACCCTTCCTCCTTCGTGCACCTTACCCATCTGAGATTTCAGAGGAGGATCCGAGTGCTGTGCTTTTCATTTGCGGATACCCTATATGGGTATTTATAGTGGTTTGTGCCTCCTATTTTGAGCCGAATATAACAAGTCAACCGACATGTCTTTTATACAAGCCGACATGACTGTCATTTTTGTTATTTAATTAATTTTGAGGCTGACATGATCTCCTTCTCGTTTTGCTTGCAAACTTCTTTGTGCTTGTAGCTGGAGGATTGTGCTTGGTCTTTGGAGGGCTTCTATACATTTTGTAGACTAGTATACATTAACTATAGGCTCAAGAAGAGCTGCTTCATGCGTGACTTGACTCTTTGACATATTAATAAATCCTAAAGACATCAAGAAGAAGTCTTTTGACCTATGACACTTCTTGCTCATGAAACTCATGTAGCAAAACATACAAAATAATTTTTTTCTCTTTTATTACATCATTTACATAGATCATGTCATTATGAAGACCGAACCTAGTTACACTTTCTTCAACACTTTTATCAGTAACCCAACATAGAGTCTAAGCCAGAGGTAATTGGACTCCAAAAAAAAGTAAAGCTGTTCTTAAGTGCCTTAGTAACTTGTGGTAGGACTGGGAATGGAATTTTCTGTTTTTGATGATGGCTGGTGGCAGTTTTGGTTTGAAGTTATTATGAACAACGCTTATATGAGTCAAAACTATTTGAGATTGCTACTTTTGCATGCGTTTAAGTCCATTCTGTTCTGTCTGTATACAGTGAAGTACGAGTAGAAGGATTGGAAACCTTGGATTACCTGGACAACTTACGAAATAAGGAACGTTTTACTGAGCAAGGTGACGCAATCACCTTTGAGTCCGAGGTAAGCTAGAGCACATAGGTGACGATCTTTGGCACTTATTGTTATGGCTGTATTTTTGGCATAGCTAATGAAATAGCTGAACCTCTTAATTGAATATGATTTTTTCATTGACGAAGGTGGACAGAATCTATCTTAGCACTCCAACAAAAATTGCAATCATTGACCATGAGAAGAAGAGGACCTTTGTATTGAAAAAGGATGGCCTTGCCGATGCAGGTAAGATCCATTTTCTTCAAGTATATAGGGATTGGTACGATTCAACAGTGTGACCGTCACATGTCGGCATACATGCAGTGACAAGTCAAGGATATGCATTTTGTTAATATGATCAACAGTTTCCCCATAAATTACAATATCATTGCTTAGCTGGATATTGTACTATTTTCATGCAGTTGTGTGGAATCCTTGGGAGAGGAAGGCTAAGGCCATGACCGACTTTGGGGATGATGAATACAAGCATATGCTGTGCATTGAGGCTGCAGCAGTGGAAAAGCCTATTACGTTAAAACCAGGTGAAGAATGGAAAGGTCGTCAGGAGCTGTCCGCAGTACCATCAAGTTATTTTAGCGGTCAGTTGGATCCCCAGAAAGTTTTACAAGGTTAAGCATCAATCTGGGCTAGTTACCAACTACTTCAAGTTACTGCATGTTGTATTCAGATTTCATAGTTTTATATCAACAGATAACTGAATGTGCACCATCTTACTGTGTATTAAATAATGGTATTTGTTAAAGTTCCATTTCCTGTTTTGTATTTTTAAATTTCTGACCAAGTATCGGTTGGATTGGCCAATGAGTTCGAAAGATTCTATTATGAATACCTGTAATTGAATGACACCCTAGTTACTTGTAATATAATTAAGGAACATGAATATGAAGAACAACTTGAATGCTTGCTTTTATTTTTTCCATAAGAACTAACATAAACAGAGAATTTATTGACACTTCTCCATATGCTACTTAGAACCGCATCATTGATGGACTAGGAACGGTCAAGTAGACTTATTTGCTGAAAGATTGGGCACATATGATATTTGTGTTGCATACATCTTAGACGTGCTTGAAAACAAATCATATGTGAAATATAACTTATATCCAATTGGCTTACTGATCACCGTGGTGATGCACAATTATAAACTCGTATAAGTGTAGAACTGGCAGCAACAAGATGCTCTGATTGTGCTAGAAACTGGCAGTACCTCACATGAGGATATTATATGATCCTTGTAAGCAAAACGTTCGGAACTAACTGGACTGCTACAGACGTGTCATGAAAGACACTCTACTATCATCCTAATCTAAGAGAATGACTCTGGAAGGATCTTGTAAGTAATATGTGCTATCTTGTAAACCGTACGTCTTTTAGTATAGCCGGCGTGGAGTTAAAAAGTAAGATGTGTGAGATACATGGACTGCGCTGGTGCAGAAATATATATATATATATATATATATATACGCTTTCAACTAATATTAATTGAATTAAATATAAGTTTGTGCATACATAAGAATATGTTACAAATAAGATGTCAGTTAACCTAAGCTTCCATATGCTGCCACTCTTGTAATGTGACCGACAGGTACATCCATATGCTATGTATATCAAGGGAAATGCTCCAAATGGTTTGGATACACTCAAGTAGACATTTATTAATTTTTTCTCAAACAGAATTTCAAACAGAATTTCTTAAAGTTGGGCTTAATAAATTCTCCTATGGTCACTAGCTTCACTGTTTCCTATAGTTGATGACCCAGGCCTCTCCCAGGCCACACTACCAGGATCTCCGCCAACCAAACATATAAAAGCTTGGTTCATTGCGATTTATAAACTTCACACTTGTTAACTCACAGCGCTATGGAACCCATACTTCCTAACCTATGGTGTTCTTCAGGCAATTCTTAAAGAAACATACAATGGCCATGCGCATTCAATAAATATATATATATATCTTCCCTTTTTCTTGATGCCGCCGCAGGTTATAGACTGGCCTTATTTAAACAAAGGCCCGAATTTACCATACATCCAACTTACGCTATATATCCCTGGTCTTGATCATAATCACAGTTCCGGATGTATATATTTCGCCCTTATGTTACACAGAACATGTAAATCGGTAAACATAAATATCGCTTACCATGCATAAGGCATGTGCATGCCTCTGCTCCTCCAACCGACGGCTACATCATTGGGCGATGGCTCATTATATAATTATTGCAGATATACTCGACCAGATACAATTTGAATCCGCCTCCACAGATATAATATAGACCTCCTGTGCAGACCCTGCTCCTTTATACGGTTACCGCGGGTGCATAAATTGCAATCGTTATATGAACCGATGCTATAGATATACCTCAGCCTCCCTCTTGCGCAACAAATTTAAATATATTATATGCAAACACACAGATTTACATACAAACACAGCTATATAAGTCTTCTCAGTGAAAAGGCGCATATACATATTGTATTCAACCGTAATAGAATAAAATCAGAACAACTTTGCATGCAGCTGTGTGCTTGACCCATTGAATTTCTCTTAAAGCGCCGAGGGGAAGATTTTTATCCTTACCATCTCTGGATAGCCGAATCTTGCCATCAACATACAATCTAGACGCAACAACAATCCCGATCCCAGGAATGCGTTCATGACCCGAGAACGCCAACCTTCATTTTCGCCTTGTCCCACTCATCGATGCATGAATTTATCTTGTTCTTAAATTAAACGTTAAACTAAACGTTTAGTTAGAGATTCACCGCCGATATGTTCTGCCTTTTTCTTAGGCCACCACTGGTCATGGCTTGTATGGATATATGCGTTCACCACACGTGTCCACACCAAATCATTTCAGAATTCCAATATCGCGTTTTATCAATTAAATGTGGCTGACAGCTTAAGAGCGATACCTCCTTTGGGCCCGACATATACAATACCTATGCTTATATGCCACGCGACATATACTTACGTTATATAGCAGGGAAATGCTACCTTCTTATCAATCAACGCTAACTATAACAGACCCTTGCCATAAACAATGTTTATAACCCACAGACTGTCGCTATACACCTCTCAGCACTTCATATCGGTTTGATTCAGGTATATCGCCATACCCTTCCGCCTTTATATTAGTTATGACCGGTACATGAAAAAAATGCAATCGGAACTCATACATTTACTTTGCCACCGCCTTTATACATTCGATACAGTTGGTAATTTGTTCTCAATGCAATGCCGGATTTCCGAGTTATATAAACACAATATATATGGTTCGGTTCCAAATTGAAACCCGTCTTTTCATTACGCTGTACACAGGTTGTATGAACAGGCGCCACACCGCTTTATAACCACGGATTTTGGTAGTTTTTTTTTCACTTTGCTAAAACCATCAATGGGGATCACCATAACAATTATGACATCAACCCATATGCGCCCTTGAAGAATCAAGACCGCGTTAAAGTTGGAAATCCATTACAGTCCATTAATAAAACCACCAGCACTCTTAGTATAAACAGAGACATATACGCTACCGGAATTCAAGCCTTCAACGATTAATACACATGATTATAATCGCATAGGAAAATAAGAGCCATCAGCGCCTCATTTGACTTCAAGATGTATGTCCATCAAGCACACTCATCTCAGAATTCATTAACCCAACAACTTCATTCATGACTGAATTCACATATTCATATTTACATAAACAAGTATACACATATGGCCAGATATGCAATTCTATGGCCTCTTACAAACTGCCCGAAGGCTCCCAAGGAGAACTTCTCACTCTCACTCCCCCACACTCCTCTAAAACTTCTTCTGTTTATACAATTTAAAAAAATATCATTAAATTAATGCTCAATCCCCTTAGTATCTCAACAAATCCCTAAGTTTCTCAACATCCCTAAAAGATAGATTCTCATCCCTAAGACTTAGAACTAATTCCAACTTAGGCTCCCTCATTAATTCTAACTCTATTTTCTCTCATATTCCTTAAAAGAATATTTACAAAATCCTCACTTTCTCCTATTTTATTAAAAATGACAAATTAATTAATAAAATAATAAAAATGTCACACCCCCCTTTTATCACATATTTACAAATGAAAAATGTCCTTGATGCTCCTGCATCAGACACTCGACGTTAAAATTAATCATGATCGCCTGATCATGTGTTCGGATCTATGTATGCCTGGATCCCATATCTTGTGTTGTAACTTTCCACTTGCTGCACTTTCACAATCTGTCTCTATTTTCATTTTGCTGCTGCTTCTGTTGCTTCTCTTCCTTGCTACTGCTAGTTTCTTCCGGTATTCTTTTGTCATCAATCTTCTAATACTTTCAATCTCTCAATCCAATAAATCTCCCGGCTGTTGATTTGCTTGCTGAGCTAAGACGGCTTGCTCAGTTTGTACTGTCACTCGCTCACTTCTTGTTTCTGTTCTGACTTTCTCATTTCTTACTGCCACCCAATCATCCATACCCTCTTGTTTTCCAGAACAGAAAACTTCTTCTTCCTTCATTTCACTGCTCAACTGAGTCAAATGTCTTGCAACAATACCTGCATTCATAAAACACTTGTTAGAATAAAAATCAGAAGGCATCAGTGCCTTGTCCTCTTTTGACAGCACTTCAGTACGCTGTACTGAATTCTCCTCCACTATCAGCACATCAGTATGCTGATTCTCTTTGCCCAAAGAATCCTCTGAAGAATTCTCAAGACTGTCAACCAGTCTTCCTCTCACATCATCTGCTTCCATGATATCTTTCTGCACTCGTTCACTGTATTGAACTCTTTCTTCGGCCATCTCTCTGTCATACTCTGAATTCTTCAACAAATATTCCAGCAATGCAATTTCTCTGTGACATTGCTGAAGCATAACATCACCATCACTGACAGTCCCTGCACTCATACACAACTTGTCAGTTTGGAAACTACAAGTCTCAACAGCTTTAATCGTCGATTCATACACCAGCTCTTCCAGCTGATCATCTTCTTCATTCACATGAACTTCTTCTTCAACAAACCCTGTAATCACATCACAACTGTCACCTATAAAAACACAAGAGTTCTCATTATCTAGCTGATCTGGATCTGCCCAATAATTCAAGAAATCATCAATGATCTCTTCCTCTGTTTCATCAATGGAAACCTCCTCTTCCAACTCAGCTGCTCTGAGTTGCGTACACTTCAACTGTACATCCATCACCTGCTCAAGCTTCTTCAGCTCTTCCATTAACTGCATGTTTATCTGTCGATCTCTTTTCTGTTGTAGCTTCCGCCATTTCACTTTCTTTCCCTTCAGTGGAAAGATCGATCCTCTACTCTGGTTTTCCTGCTCTTGCAGCCATTCCTCTAGTACCTGCAATTGCACTTTCATTACTGCAATCTCTCTTTCTCTGTCTTCTGCAGTCATCTCATTGCTATGGCATTCCTCTGAACCTCTTCTATGATCCTCCATGATCATCTTCTCACTTGCCATGAGTTGCACTAGCCTCTACAACAAGCCCTCCTGTCTTGCCGCCACTTACCTCACCAAGCTCTCCTCACTCAGTCTTTTGGTAAGTACTGGTTTCACTGCCTCTGGAACCTCTTTGAGCACTCTCCTTTGCTCACTCTCAGGCTATCTCTTCAACTCACCTTCTCCTTCAGGACACTGCAATTGTCCTTCTTATTCAGCCTTTAGCTGAATGCCAGGTTCAACGCCATCTTCTCTGCAACCAGAAACTCTCATCACAAATTTCAAATCAAAAAAAAAAAAAATAAAAAATAAAAAAAAATCATTTCATCTTCTAAGATCTTGCATGATCTCGCTTCATCTCTCACCTGCACGGCATCTCTGTGCTGCAATCATTCATCAGTCTCAAAATCTGATCTTATCACATGCAATAAAAAAACTTCATCCTTCAAACAGAGCTATTCCTGCTCTGATACCAAAAATGATGACCCGGCCACACTACCAGGATCTTCGCCAACCAAACATATAAAAGCTTGGTTCATTGCGATTTATAAACTTCACGCTTGTTAACTCATAGCGCTATGGAACCCATACTTCCTAACCTATGGTGTTCTTCAGGCAATTCTTAAAGAAACATACAATGGTCATGCGCATTCAATAAATATATATATATCTTCCCTTTTTCTTGATGCTGCCGCAAGTTATAGACTGGCCTTATTTAAACAAAGGCCCGAATTTACCATACATCCAACTTACACTATATATCCCTGGTCCTGATCATAATCACAGTTCCGGATGTATATATTTCGCCCTTATGTTACACAGAACATGTAAATCGGTAAACATAAATATCGCTTACCATGCATAAGGCATGTGCATGCCTCTGCTCCTCCAACCGACGGCTACATCACTGGGCGATGGCTCATTATATAATTATTGCAGATATACTCGACCAGATACAATTTGAATCCGCCTCCACAGATATAATATAGACCTCCTGTGCAGACCCTGCTCCTTTATACGGTTACCGCGGATGCATAAATTGCAATCGTTATATGAACCGATGCTATAGATATACCTCAACCTCCCTCTTGCACAACGGATTTAAATATATTATATGCAAACACACAGATTTACATACAAACACAGTTATATAAGTCTTCTCAGTGAAAAGGCGCATATACATATTGTATTCAACCGTAATAGAATAAAATCAGAACAGCTTTGCATGCAGCTGTGTGCTTGACCCATTGAATTTCTCTTAAAGCGCCGAGGGGAAGATTTTTATCCTTACCATCTGTGGATAGCCGAATCTTGCCATCAACATGCAATCTAGACGCAACAACAATCCCGATCCCAGGAATGCGTTCATGACCTGAGAACGCCAACCTTCATTTTCGCCTTGTCCCACTCATCGATGCATGAATTTATCTTGTTCTTAAATTAAACGTTAAACTAAACGTTTAGTTAGAGATTCACCGCCGATATGTTCTGCCTTTTTCTTAGGCCACCACTGGTCATGGCTTGTATGGATATATGCGTTCACCACACGCATCCACACCAAATCATTTCAGAATTCCAATATCGCGTTTTATCAATTAAATGTGGCTAACAGCTTAAGAGCGATACCTCCTTTGGGCCCGACATATACAATACCTATGCTTATATGCCACGCGACATATACTTACGTTATATAGCAGGGAAATGCTACCTTCTTATCAATCAACGCTAACTATAACAGACCCTTGCCATAAACAAGGTTTATAACCCACGGATTGTCGCTATACACCTCTCAGCACTTCATATCGGTTTGATTCAGGTATATCGCCATACCCTTCCGCCTTTATATTAGTTTTGACCGGTACATGAAAAAAACGCAATCGGAACTCATACATTTACTTTGCCACCGCCTTTATACATTCGATACAGTTGGTAATTTGTTCTCCATGCAATGCCAGATTTCCGAGTTATATAAACACAATATATATGGTTCGGTTCCAAATTGAAACCCGTCTTTTCATTACGCTGTACACAGGTTGTATGAACAGGCGCCACACCGCTTTATAACCACGGATTTTGGTAGATTTTTTTTCACTTCGCTGAAACCATCAATGGGGATCACCATAACAATTATGACATCAACCCATATGCGCCCTTGAAGAATCAAGACCGCGTTAAAGTTGGAAATCCATTACAGTTCATTAATAAAACCACCAGCACTCTTAGTATAAACAGAGACATATACGCTACCGGAATTCAAGCCTTCAACGATTAATACACATGATTATAATCGCATAGGAAAATAAGAGCCATCAGCGCCTGATTCGACTTCAAGATGTATGGCCATCAAGCACAATCATCTCAGAATTCATTAACCCAACAAGTTCATTCATGACTGAATTCACATATTCACATTTACATAAACAAGTATACACATATGGCCAGATATGCAATTCTATGGCCTCTTACAAACTGCCCGAAGGCTCCCAAGGAGAACTTCTCACTCTCACTCCCCCACACTCCTCTAAAACTTCTTCTGTTTATACAATTTAAAAAAATATCATTAAATTAATGCTCAATCCCCTTTGTATCTCAACAAATCCTTAAGTTTCTCAACATCCCTAAAAGATAGATTCTCATCCCTAAGACTTAGAACTAATTCCAACTTAGGCTCCCTCATTAATTCTAACTCTATTTTTTGTCATATTCCTTAAAAGAATATTTACAAAATCCTCACTTTCTCCTATTTTATTAAAAATAACAAATTAATTAATAAAATAATAAAAATGTCACACCCCCTTTTATCACATATTTACAAATGAAAAATTTCCTTGGTGCTCCTGCATCAATAGTGAAGATAAAAAGAAAATGAAATGGTGAACACTAAGAAGTGTTTTCATGTCCGAAATAATATACCACAAGAACGATGTGGGAATATTGCATTGACTTAAATGTGGAGATTATATTGGTTAGTGGTACATTCATTAATACTTGTGTCACTTTTAAATGATAGAGGCATTAAGGTTAATGATTAGTTCATTAAATAATTGTAATAAATTTACAATGCTATTTAATAAGATAATGAGGGATGATTAATTTGAGTGAGCGACATTTATAGGTTGCATAGCTTACTTTGGGTTTCCGTAGAGGTAATAAGTGGCAACATTACTATATATATTGGATATTTATTATTATTTCCAAATATGTTTCCAAATATGTTTGTGTCGATTGGGTTATGTATGTATATTACAATAAACTCCAATATGGTTTGGAGTGTTTCTGAGCTTGTGTTTAAAGAATTTAAGAATATTATTGGATATTTATTATTATCTCCAAATATATTTGTGTCGATTGGGTATGTATGTATTTACATAAAATCCAACATGGTATTGGAGTGTTTTTGAGCTTGTATTTAAAGAATTTAGAATATTATTGGATATTTATTATTATCTCCAAATATGTTTGTGTCGATTGGGATATGTATGTACCACATAAACTCCAACATGGCATTGGAGTGTTTCTGAGCTTGTGTTTAAAGAATTTAGAATATTATTGGATATTTATTATTATCTCTAAATATGTTTGTGTCGATTGGGCTATGTATGTATCACATAAACTCCAACATGGCATTTAGAATATTATTGGATATTTATTATTATTTCTAAATATGTTTGTGTCGATTGGGCTATGTAGGCATCACATAAACTCCAACATGGCATTGGAGTGTTTCTGAGTTTGTGTTTAAAGAATTTAGAATATTAGAAAAATTAAAGTTTGAAGTTCATGTCGTCCTGGTTCAAAGATAACATATATATATTGGATATTTATTATTATCTCCAAATATGTTTCCAAATATGTTTGTGTCGATTGGGTTATGTATGTATATTACATAAAATCCAACATGGTATTGGAGTGTTTTTGAGCTTGTATTTAAAGAATTTAGAATATTATTGGATATTTATTATTATCTCCAAATATGTTTGTGTCGATTGGGATATGTATGTACCACATAAACTCCAACATGGCATTGGAGTGTTTCTGAGCTTGTGTTTAAAGAATTTAGAATATTATTGGATATATATTATTATCTCTAAATATGTTTGTGTCGATTGGGCTATGTATGTATCACATAAACTCCAACATGGCATTGGAGTGTTTCTGAGTTTATGTTTAAAGAATTTAGAATATTAGAAAAATTAAAGTTTGAAAGTTCATGTCGTCCTGGTTCAAAGATAACATGAAGATAGAAAATGAAAATGGACCGTAAACATAGAAAATGAAAATTATGTGAGCATAAAGATATTAGAAATAGATAGGTAATTTCATTTAAAAGTTTTGTAAAGCTTAAAACATGTGAATCAAAATTATTTAGAAGTTTTAGAAATGATCAAAAGATGCTTATAAACAAAATAGTTCAAAAAATTGATTTGTAAACTCGAGGGCAACACCACGAGTATTGTTATTGCAAAATCTGGCACTTAAGTGCAAAGCCTTTTACAAAGAGAGGCTTTCCTAGTAACTTAAAGGAATTCTTAGGCAAGAGGTAACCAAGTATAAGACCTCTCATATTGACTATTCACACCATCACCACTAACATAAGATGTTTAAGGTGAGAATAAGGTGGTTAGTACAAAGCAATGTCTAGATTTGAGTGAAAAAAATTATGAGACAATTTATGATATTTAACAAGTCAATATAGGTGATGCAAGAGCATTTATTCAAGTCAATAAGACCCATGAAGTCTTAGCACATTTACTAAAGGGGGTTCACTTAATTTAATTTAGGTTAATTTAATGTAAGATTTGGATTTAATTTTCTAGTTGAAATAAAGATTTATTTAAGAAATGAGGGAGTATTTTTTCATTGGCATGTAATCTATTATTTAAGGGGAGTTGTTGAGGAGATAGAGGTTTCATACTTAGATTTGATATTTTCTATGTATGGATGATTAAATCCATCTTTAGTGGATCTCAACAAATCATCAATGTTGTATCTTGTCCATTTTCTTTGAGGTTGGTAGTCATTGGATTGGGATGTCTCAAGTCATTTGTTTCTTCTAGCATACTGCAAGCAATTTTCTTTCCTAAGCTTATACATATACTTTTCTCCACATAATTCAACACTTCTAATCTAGCCATACTAGTAGCCTTAATATTGCTTAATTCAAATTTTTCATGTTGATGTTTTTGCATGATCAGGAAGACATTCTCCGGCAAGGTCATGCTGATTTGACTAGTGGGAGAATTATACATTCACCCATGGGGCCATGCTTCTTTCGCTAAGGGTGAATAGCTAGGGGTATAGATCTTCCCATGGGGTCATGCTAATTTGACTAGGGGAGAATGATCTAGTCATGCTGATTTCGCTAGGGCTAAATGGCCCATGATACTCACATTACTAGCTCTAGGGTGGAGTGGTATATTTTATAGTGGTTTGAATTTCTTATCTAACGGGGTTTTTACCCATGAGGGGGGTTAGCAATTTAAGTCTAATGTTGAGTTTTCATGTAGGCTCCATAAGTGGGGATGAAGAGCCACCTCTATGGGTGTCCACTCAACATTAGAGCTCTATATAAATAGATAGACATGTGAGAGGAAGATCAATCAACATAGAAATCTCATTGATATTTTCTATATGGAGGAGAAATTCAGCTAAGGAGAAATCTGTTGGAGGTCATATTTATCACTTCTATCTCTCTTGTTCTGTCTACACATGTGAGAAGGAGGGATAGTTGGACCAAGCCAAGTTTAATAGCCATACATCTGACTTGACCAACAACTTGACCAACAACACATGTGAGAGAAGTTGACTGAGCTAATCGTATATTTGAATCGTTTATTTTTGAAGTGCAATAGATACAACCACTGATTCCTGAAATACCGATAATTACTTCAAATGATGTAGATCTTATTTTAAAAATTCCAATTTATCAATAAGAAACTACACTTCAGAGATTCAACCATAAAAGCACAAGGATAATAGAAGTCATTATACATAAAGAGAACACAGGGTTTACCCTGGGAAAACACACTTGGGGGAAAAACCCAACAACCCACCCTTAGAGAAATTCTTTAGTTCAACAAGAGATACATCTAATGTAGATAGTCAATTATGAGGTCAAATTCACCAACAAGACTATGGTCAAACCTAATAAAAAAAATCCTCTTGTCAAATAAACTTCTGCCCTCTCTAATATGCCTAGGCTGACTTTAGGCCTCCTAGAATATGCCCAGATGGAAAATACTCAACCTTTCTTCACATAATGTTCTTCCCAAAAACTACTACCCAAAAAGTTGCATTGTTTCCCATAAACTACCTAGAAGTTCACACATGTGAATTCAAGCGAGAGAGAGAGAGAGAGAGAGAGAGAGAGAGTGAAATGTCCTCGAGATGAATTCTTCCTTCTTGTCCTCCTTTGCTTGGATGCCAAGAATCTATCTTGTCTCATGTGAGATCGAATATTCCTTGTGGAAGACCCACTGAACAAGTTTGGAGCCAAAAATTTAAAATTCAAAATTTAAAAATTTCTTTTAAATTTGACATGAAGAACATGTATTACATTGATTCTTTCAAGGGCTAAACAATGAAAATGACATGAAGAACATGTCTTACAAATTCATTATACATTACAAGGGCCAAAAATATAAATTATGAAGACAGACCATAGCTACAAAACTCAACATGAATGATCTACACAACATTGGTCGTAGGATTGTTTAACTGCATAGACGATGGTTTTGACCACATATTTGATCATAGGGCTGCACGCATAGACTATTGACCAAACCACATGGCCATATTTAACCATGTTGAAGTTTGATCGCATATTTGACTTGACTGGTTTTGACTAGCGTTGACATTTTGAAGTTTGACCAAGTTTCACTATTATATTTGGCACAAATTTCTAGAAATTTTTTGATTTGTGAACCTTACTGAAAGACAATTTCTCCTTAAGAAAAAAAATGGGTTTCCCAAGGTAAAATTATTGTCTCTATTATGCATGGTTTTCTTTTTATGATATTTACTGTTTTCGTTGCATTTACTGTTGATATTTTCTAATTATAATGATTCAATGAAAGAAGTGGCATATAAAATAATGTTTGAAAATCATTAGGAAGTAACTATATGGCAGGAAATTGTATTTTACTGCACTTGCACTTAGAATTTCAACATGGTTTCAGAGCATTGTTGAAATATCAACCATTGAAGTCAACCTAAGAGACATTATTCAACAACTAGATTGGATTTTAGAATGGTGCCAAGTCTCAAAGTATAAGATGGGTTGGATGTTGCCACCAATTTCAACTCAACACTGAGATACTCCTCTGGGAAGAAATGAGCTTTAAGATCATATGAAGTCATTATAGAGCTAGAGGGAGCTAAGGAGAAAGCTAAGCATAAGGAGAATGAATCCAAGGCTACGAGAATATTTATAGATTCCATAAAGGACCACTTGATTCCACAAGTTGTTGAGTTGACGACTGCCAAAGAAGTGCATGATGCTCTGGTGGGATTGTTCGAGAGTAACAACACTAGTAGGAAACTAACCTTGAGGCATTAACTTCGTAGTTCCTTGATGACTAAATCATATTCTATGTAAGATTTTAGGCTTCTGTGGAAGTTTTTTACAGTGGTATGATCCAGATTATCCACAATTTTTTGTTCATTCTGTCGACGTTTCAAACCCCAAAGGGGGTCCATCATCAGGACAAATCAAAAAGATAGAATATGAATGAAAGATTATTGAGAGAAGGAGCCATGCGCCTGGATATAAATAAACCAAGAACCCTAATTTTATAAGGTGACACTTGATTTCTAATTTAATTTAATTTTTTAAAATTTTCATATTTAATTAATTATTTAATTATTCAATATTAGCTTAGGTTTTAATTTTAATTTTTTTTTTTGTAAATTAGTCTAATTCTATTATGGTACAAAACTTCAAAAACTTACAACGAGGCGCACCTCGGATATCACCATCCTATAGAGATGGATTTTGCAGCATTGATGTCCTTATCTAGCCAGGCGTTTGTCCTACCCCAGGATTGGGAGACTTGCCTGCTGTTACAAAACTCTGACAGTGAGGAAAGAGAACCTTGAAACCCATACATCTTCCGAAATTCAGACTTTTTAACCAGAACCCAAAACCCCATGACTGACTCAAAAAGCATATTCCCTGACTCTATATTCCGCCATTGACGCCGCAGACATAAGCATATCATAAGAACTATGGTTGTGCTGCCGAGGACTGGGCAGAGCAGCAACCTTACATATAGAGAGAGCACTGAAAAAGACGCATATCATGAACCAACAGATGAACAAAAGACATTGCCATACCCTTCGCCCGGTAGCCCTGAGAACTGGTTTAATTGTCCACAGAGGTAGATGGCACCTCTTCCACAACTCTGCAAGCGTACGGGTCCGGCTCGCTGGAGTCTGTGTGAGGCGCATCGTCTTCCGCTGGAGCGCTGGGACTTGCCACGGCTCCCGCTGATGCCTCTGCCAAGTTGCGCTGACCCTGCTCTGGAGCTGGAGGATGAATCGCTGGACCGACCCTCTGTGCAGGAGACAAGGTTGGTTGATCCAATACTGGGGCCGGAGGCCTGTGTTCCTCTGCCGCTGGCACACGAACCTCTTGCTCACATTTCTCAATTTTAACAGACACATAGTAAGTGTCGGAGTCCAGAAGGCAGGGGAAGCTGAATCGAGTTGTGGGATGGAAGCTGTGATTACACGCCGGGGCTTGAGTTTGCCCTTGTCTTCTTCCGCGTCGGCGACGAGCACTGTTAGCATCGTCCGACAACGAGTCAGAGGAACGAGGGATGGGGGCTCGACCTCTTGCCCCTCCCCGAGGCCCGCCACGACGACAACTGGCACGAAGCCTCTCCTTAGGCATTGCAGACCGGGGTGGAAACAAAGGAGGCTAGAGTAATGTGGAATTGATTGAGAATTACGCAGCAGGTTAACAAGAGACGCAGAAGCACGGAGATGCCAAAGAGCTAAAGGAGGAACAGGTAATTGCAGGGGAAAATCGCCTCTACAGACCTGGGCAAACTGGCTAGCAGACCAAGGAATGATAGCAGGCCAAGGAATGATATCAGGCCAAGGAATGATAGCAGGCCACCAGCAGCTGCAGACTAGCGCGGAAATTAGGGAGGTAAATGCCGGAAGCCGGCTTGTTTCTTTGCCGCGCTTGCCTCTCTGAACCTGCCACAACACAGAAATCCAGAGCCAAATGTGAACCAGAACATTCGGCAAACCATACATTACCTTTCTTGTGCCTCTGTCATTATATTGAGGGGACCTGCATCGTGCCATGTGCGACCCAAAGGCATTCATTAGCTTCCCGGAGGGTGGAGTTGCAGACCTCGCGCGAGGAGCACTGATCGAAGCAGCTCGTATGCAGTGGACGAAGCGTTTGGAGGGATAGTTAAAGCCGGGCGTTAATGTCTGTGTATAGGTGGCGGGCCTGGGCCGCCACTTGCCCACTGGGAAGCCCGCCCCCGTACAGCTATCACATGCTCGCACCCACATCCGGGGCAGGTTTTAATTATTTTAATTATGAACTTTTATTTTATTTTATCTATTTATTGATTATTTTAGTTTAGTTCTTTTCATTTTTATTTAATTAATTAATATGAATTTAAATTATAAAT
>APFE030718916.1:626539-684072 GCA_000404065.3 Pinus taeda | reverse complement strand
TCACTTGGAATGTAGCCTATTTAAATGGGGGAATTAAACCAACATAGATCCATCTTTACTCTGGATCTACTAACCCCTGAGAGGTATCAAATATTGTGATATGCAAACTAGCATAGAGAAAAACAAATAAAAAATAAAAATCAACTATTAATTTTATTAACTTTTATAAATTACTAGTAGTAATTTTTAAGCTCCAGGTTTATGATAACCCATGGTATTCATGTGAACATAGACTATTTAAAGGGGAAATTCTATCCTCTTAGATCCATCTTAATTTTGGGTCTACCAAGTGCTCAGAGGAATAAATAGATTTCATCCCCCTAAGAGTGGTAGATGTGGAGTTAAGATTGATATAGGTTTGTTTTTATGATAATGAAGATATTAAATAGACTTAGGAAATTATATTGTAAAAACATCTTAAGGTGAATGGTTAAAGCATAGACATTGGACAAGTATATTTGTATACTTCTGTTTAAACTGAAACAAATCCAGGGCTAAAAGGAATGGATTGATTGCACTAGTCATCCTTCTATAACTTTCCAACATATGCTGGAGTAAACAGATTGTAATTTTGGTAATTTTTCTAATTGCAAACATGAACATACTTGTGTATGTATTGGCAGGGTGGTTAAGAGGTCCCTAGAAGTGATGAATTTGAATTTTTCTTGGTTTTATATATAGTATTCGGCTTTTTCTCATGCTTTCTGTGAATGACACGGGTGAATTTTATCCTACACCCACTAGGTTATCAATATGTAATTTCGGTAATTTTGATTTCAAAAAATATTTTAAAGAAATGCAATGATTTCATTTTTGTATTCAATAAACACAATATTCTAATGGAATTCTACATTTGTGGTTTACCTATACAGATTCCATGGAGAAGTGTTAGTGGCGTGACATTAATTGTCCTCAAGTAGAGGCTTTAGTTCTACTCTTTTCTCGAAGCAAATACTTTCTTCCAACATTTTTGAGTTCCATGAAAAAATTGAAAGTCCTAATAGTATTCAATTATGGGTTCAAGAGAGACATAGTATTCAATTATGGGTTAAAGAGATCCACACTGAATGATCTATGGGCCTTATCTTCACTTAGTTTAAGACTATTCACTTGGAGAGCCTGCATGTGCCCCCACTTCAAGAGCATAGTAAAGTCATGTAGGACTTAGAGAAGCTATCTTTAAGCTTTTAGTGTTGATTGGAAAAATTTCTGGGTTCAATAACACCTAGTCGAGCATTAAGCTTCCAATAATGCTAGATTATAACCTGGAGCACTTTTGTGATTTGGAGGAGATGCCCCCTCATATTTGTGACACATCTTCAGTTGTGAATTGGACTATTACTAACTGCCATTTCCTTTGAATGTTACTTGATGACTTGGGGAACCTCAATTCTTTTATAATGTTAAGGAAGGAAAGAAAGTACATTACGCTAAGTTCTATTATGCTTTTCAAGTTTTTATTGGATATCAACAACGTTTCGGGTAGGAAAGTACATTCTATTAATGAAAAATTGTTATGATAGAAAGGCCCAATTTCAAATTCTAATGCTTTCAAAAAACATTGTATAACTGTAATGTTTCTAAAAGGAAATCATATTTTTTCAATTTAAGTATCATGATCCCATATTCCAACTTATTTTTCAGTAACCCATTAGGCTTTGTAGCTTTGAATAAATCCATGTCTTTTGATAAGATCCTCTTCCAAATTAAAATGCAGTTTCCTTTTGGAAATAACCACATACAGTGTCTTGATTTTGTTATTGATAAAATAGAGGTTGTGAAACAAGCCTGTGCCATACAAGGACTTGATTCATTGATTATGTATCAATTATGGCTCTAGATGTAACAATGTCTTGATTTTGTTGCTTGAAAATAGAGGTTATGCTTTACTATTTCACATAATTTCTTACAATCTTTCCATAAGTATTGATTTGTAATCTCAATCACTGAGGGATGACTGTAATGACAAAGGTAATATTCCATGGTTTGAATTTCCCCTCTTACTAAATATTTAAATATATCACCACAATTTAACTGTTAGTTAAAGGAATTGTATTTGATTTGTAAACAATTCATTGCTTGATTTATAGATTTTGATTTTTTCCCTTTTTTATTTTTTTCTCAGATTTGGTATGAGATATCTTCCAAGATTTGAGTTCCCTAGTTTCCCCACCATAGCCATGAGGTTCAGATGCTATCATTAAATATTCTCGGAATGTTACAACTTTTCCAGTAAGTGTGCTTTGAAACATTGTTATTGCTTTTCCATGGTGTTAATGCAAATAAGCATTGCAACTAGTGCCATTATTTAGATTACGTGCCTAAATCTAGGTGTTCTTGTAATGATGGAGTGATTGTTTTCTAGCTACTAAGGCCATATGCATTTTTATCTCTTATGTTGTCCTGAGAAATACAAATTCAGAATAAGAATTGAGGCCTCGTTTTCATTGTAGATTGCATTCAGTTTCTTGAACATAATATATAGTAGATTATCTTTTACTAATCAATTGTGGATGTGATCCCTTGCAGGAAAGGAAATTCAAAGTGACTTTGATTTCACATTGATTTGTCAAAACATCCACACAGGAAAAGAGATTCAAAGTGACACTAATTTCACATTGATTTGTCAAAATGGATGAAAGAGAAAAGGAAACTTTGTATTCAACAATGCTCTTAATTTCATATGTACATGCATAGACATATTAGTAGAAAATATTGAAGGGTTGCCTAAGTAATATTTTCCATTACACTACATTCTTTACAGCATGTAAATAAATAACTCGTAACAATTCATTACACTACTTGTTATTCTTTATTAATTAGTGGTTAAGATTTTGATATTGAATTGGCTAAGATTTTTCTTCCTTCTATGAAATTGTGTGTTCTATAATGCTTATTTTCCATTCACTATGTATAGCATATAAAGTGTGTCTAATGGAGTAGGAAGATTGGAAAGTCTTGTGATCCTTGAACTATGTTACAAGGCAGAAACCCAACGGCGCAGGGTAGCTGCATCCCCACAAAGGGGTCACAAATACCAAAGTTGGTATTGGCTAGTGCCTTGAGCTAGAAAATTTCCTTTACACTTGTATTAACAGTGAATTTGGGGAGGATTCTAATATTATCTTTATAATATTTATATTAGTTAATATTGATGAATAAAATTGATGAGACATGAGCTAGGATGTCCTTGCAAGGTGGTTGTTGATTATTGGAAGCTATGATGGCCATTATGTCAGGCTAGGTGGTCGCACTCCCTTGATCGTGAGCATGATTGTGATCAAGAAGGAAGACTTCATAGTCTAGAGTGATTGTTTAGCAGTGATAGTTAGTGGGCTCATTCACAAAAGCTTCTATTTCACTAATCCTTTTTATAGAGTTGTCAGATTCAATTTCCAAAGGTTTTAATTACACTATATAGTTGAGTTCTGACAGAGTTGTGATTCACAGTGTTAAGTCTAGCAGCTATGCCACTTGAATAAAGACAAGCATAGTAGAGGTATTAGACTCTGTTATAATCTTACCTGCATATTATAAGGGACTTGGTTGGCTTTTTTATAATTTTATAAACAAGTTCCATGTCATGTAAATGTGAAAAAAAAATAGTGATATTGCCACCATGTGGCTCTTGTCATATATGGTTTATACTTTTTCAAAAAATTCTCTAAGAGTTCACAATGCTAAGATTCACTAGGACTTTTACAAAGTTTTATTATTTAGTGAAAGACTCGCCAAGATAGTACAAGATTTTATAATTGGGTAAAATATTCACCATGCCTGGTGAGAGATTCGCCAAAAAATTATATATACATATTATATTATTGATAAAATCGCCTTCCTTTTTTCCTATATAACATGGAGATTCGCCCATTTATTATACATATAAATTTAGGGGGGGTTCTTAAAATTTTCCCTGGGCACAACTAACTCTGCCCTTGGGTCAGGACCCCCTAAGCCAACAAATGGTTCCAATGTCGGGACTGCGATCTGCTTGAAAGAGATGTGTGATGTCACAACACTGGAATCTGACCAAGAAAGAAATTGAAAAGTGGTTGGATCAGAAGATTCATGAGTTCACGGTGCAAGAAAATAGGAATCCACGCATGTCAAAGCAATAGTGGTTGAACATGTACCTGTACACAAAGATACACGAGATCTTCTTCTGCACTTTTCCCATTGAACAGTACGAGTGGTTAGCGAAATTGACAGCCAGCCAGGGAAGGTGGAAGCTTAATAATCCTATAGTGTGGACTCCTGAATTAGTACGGTGATTAGAATCCTTTGAAAACTAGATCACGTGGGATGCTGATCACTAGCTCGATAGAATTACCATTAGGGGAATTTTGAGGTCAAAAATGGGCCTCAGAAAAATGTACAACCAAAATAAACTTTATAAGAACCAATAGGATTCAAGATGATGATGTAACCATGGGGGATGATCCACCATTTTTGGAGTAAAAAAGTAAAAAGATTAGAAAATAATAAAATAATAAGACTACTTTTTCAACTCTTATTTTCAACTTATCTCCCTAAGGTTTGACTCAAATTTCGAGCGGGAGTACTTGTTGGATGAAAATTTTAATTACTCATCCAAGGAGTACCCATGTTGCATACTTTCGATGGACCCTACTACACGAAAGTATGCAACATGGGTACTCCATGGATGAGGAATCAAATTTTGCATCCAATGAGTGTTACCGCTCGAAATGTGAGCAAACCCATAGGGAGATAAGTTGAGAATATGAGTTGAAAAAATAGTTTTCTAATTTTTCCCTCTAAAATTTGATGATGTAGTCCAATATTATTTTATTATTTCCACTATTATTTTATAGTTTCCTTAGGAGGCCCATTTTAGACCTCAAAATTTCCCTAATGAGGAGGATTTGTTACAGAGTTCGCGGTTGATACCTTGGTTAGCTACAGTGAAGTAGAGCAAAGGTTTTTCAAGGGACCGCGAGGTAAGTATCTAAGATCTTTGAATACCTGGATTAAAATGTTCTTGTGTCAAAAACAGGTGATGCCATTACCTTGATGCTCAGATCTATGCGAAGTGGACGATTCTTTAGAGATAGAGAAAGAGCAGGACCAGAGTATAGTCCTCTGATTAGACCTCTTGTAAGTGGCGATGAAGGGGAAAAATAGACTCTGCCACAAAGCATTGTTCAGCTAATCACTCAGGGGTTCCCTCGAATAAGTCATCCATCCACTCCACCTCTGCCTCCACCCCTATCGCATACACCTTTGTCCACACCTCCACCTCCACCACCACCATCTTCCATGGTGAATACGATGAAGCTACCAATCTTCAAAGGCACTGGGAGTGAAGATACAAAGCAGTTCTAGTTTGTTGTTGTGCAACAGATTACTGATGATAACATAAAGAAAGCATAGTTGGTTACCGCTTTGCAGGATTGTGTGTTAACTTGGTATGTCAAGTTTTGTTCTGATCAACATCTTGCATCACTAGTAGATACTAAGGATACTTTAAACAAGGAGTTTAGAAAGCCTAAGTCTGACTTGCAGTCAGTAGTTGGATTCAAGGAAATCATGATGAGGGTTGATGAGACACCTTGGGAATTAGATCAAAGGTTGAAATGTGTAATTCGAGAAGCTAACATGTAGCACACAGATGGCCAACATCGCTAGTGGTTTATAGCTTCGCTTCTACCCCACTTGAGGGTTTCTCTGTTGCAACAGAAAATAGGAACACAGACGGAAGCCTTGGAGATTGAAATGAGGTTTCATGTAATGCCCACTCAGGATAAGATCTTGGGGGTACAACAGATTCACTCCCAGTTACAGATCCTCTGCTTGGAATTACAAATCTTGAAGAAAGACAAGGAGACTAAACCAGAGGTGCACACAAAATTTTGGTGTCTGAAGTGTAAGAGACAAGAGCATGATAAATACCATTGTCCCATATTCGTGAATTATATTCCAGTAGGGGGACCAATCCCCCTGAAGCTAGAAGCTCTAGCAGGGCCGAGCATGGGGGCTACACTATGGTACGCTATTTGTCAGGTTGCTGGAAAAAATGCAACATATAATCGTCATTTGCTTCAAAAGTTTGTTCAGACACCCCAACAGTTGTTTTGTGACTTCTGTAAATCTATGGGCCATGATGAGCGCCATTGTTGCAGCTATGAGCTGATGATGGAAAGAACACCTACATACCAGATGCAAGAAGAAACTCTACCTCCAGAGCAGAGCACTGGAGGAGTGCACGGAGGTTATCAGGGAAGAGAACGAGGCCGCAGAGGGGGAGGACCTAGTAGAGGTCGCAGTGAAATTATCTCCTACAACTGCGGAATGCTAAGGCACTATGCACAAGAATTCCTAAATCAAACACGCTCATCATGTCAACACTGTAGCCAATTTGACCATACTATAGAGGATTGTCAGGTTTTGATAGCCAAAATGCAAGAGAAGTAAGCACGACCTCATAAACCTACGCAGAACTTACAAATGATGAGAGTTGAGCCCCGTGAGGAAGATCAGAGTGTGAATATAGTGTTGAAGAGTGGAATAACAACTGGTGATGATAAGGGTAAACATCTTGAAAAGGATGGATGGGTCTGCAAGGCCCCAGAAAAGGAAGTGGGTTTTGATCTGGCACATGCTAAGGAAACATTTATGGAGGCCACAAAAAGCTTCACTGAGGCATCCTGTGGTGTAGGTAAATTCTTAGTGCGGACACAAACAATTCCTCTAGCCTGAGAGAGCGGGTCTAGCCACAAACAAACAATCTATGGAATATATCCTTAAGCTAGAATCAAATAAGAGGGCCTACCTCTTAGTACGTTATTCTGCTTGGTGACTATCTTGCTTCCTCACTCCAGCTATCTTATGTTTCCTTCCTTCGAACACTTGAAACAAGTCAACAATAGCAAACAACAAACATGATAACATACAAATTGCATTCATCCTACTTAACAGGTCAAGAAACATTAAGCCATAAATATGTGAGATGACATTTCATGTAGAAAATCAATCGATAGTTGCATCTGTATTAGTTCAAGAAGAGATTACAACCAATCCCTTGACGTTGTTGTTCTCCTACGACATATTCGGGTTCCCACAGGCTTTTGCTAGCATCTCATGGATAGCCTCAACAATGGGACTCTCAAGGCTCTTCCCTTTAGTCTTCACACCAAACCAAACTCACAATTCTTCCTTAAACACAAGCTAGAAAGCTACAAACAATGGGTATCTTGTTGACTACTCCAAAATCAAAACTTCAGAGAGAACTTAATTAGGACTAAAATCGAACTTGTGCTTGGGAAAAAGATAGGTTTATATAGCTTGGATGGAGGGGAGATGGTTCCTCTTCTCATGGGAGAAGGCCTTATCTCTTGGATTAGTTCCATCCTAATAAGGGAAAGGAGCCCAAACTAACCTCCTCGACTCCATCTGGCCTAACCATTTACCAGACTTCTGTTACGGAGCTTCTAGAGCTAGAAGCTTTGGCTCCATATTTAAAAAACTTTCCAAAAGAGGATAAGCACAACTGAGAAAGGGCTTAATCGATCTGATCAGCTCTAGGGACAGTTGTAATCCCTGCATATTGGTGCGAGGAGGACACAGGTCATTGGCACTAGTCTTGTAAAGTGGGATAAACAGAAGATTTTTGGGAAATAATGCAAAAGGGAATTGTTCTGCTCATGAAGAGGGACACAATGGGAGTTTCTTCATGATAGGAAAGCATGTCAGGTACACTGTAGAGGTCCTCCAGGATCATGGACGGGGAGTACAGGGATAGGACAAAATGTTGTGTAATATATGCCCCCTAAATCATGAAGGCCAAGCTAGAGTGAGGGGTGAAATGATTTACAAGTGGAAGCAAGGAACCAGATTCTGTCATCGAAAAACCTGCAAGCAAGCATAGATACATATACATTACTGAAAACTCTGAATAATAATACATGAATCGTGGTATGGACATAACAATCCAGAGAATGATCATGCAAATGGATCCTAGGCATGGGCACAGCCATCCAGCGGAAAGGATCATAACGAAACCAATGTATGGTCACAGCCACCCAATCATGAGAAGGATCGCATATAACAAATAATGGTATGGTCGCAACCATCCATCTCAAAGATGCATGTATATCAACATGACCATGTCACATTGCCTCGTAACCTAGACTTGTGTAATCTTAGCCCAGTGTCTTGCACTCCAAACGACCCAATCAAAGTAAAAATCCTAACATGTGAATGAATGTGTTGAAGTTGAACATGCTAGGAAGTCGCTTGATTATCGATCAATGATGTGAACTATTAACAAGCATGAGAGAAACCACCAATAATGACAATGGCTCTCAAGGTACTAGCAGCACAGTTCATGGAATCTTAATAAAGGAACTGATGTCGAACACTAGTGAAATCACCCCATCGAAAGCCCATGATGTGACCTTGTCATCAAGCGTGAAGAAATTGCCATTAGGGCATGCAAGCTCTAAGGTACTGGAAGGGAGTCTCTTGGCTAGCTTCCTGGATAACAAGCTGAAGTCGACAAGAAGTGACCATGTCGAAGGAGGACCATGATGTATCCCACATCATTGACACGAGACAAAGGGATGAAAATGATTTTAGATGATATTGAGGATCAAATGTAAGTGTAACTACAAAGGGACTAACTCTTGAACATATCGGTGACGCGATTCCAGAGTTCGACAGCTTTTGGATCCATAGGATCAGTGGTCATGATGACATGACAGAGATCAAATGGAAGGAAAAAATGAATGGCCCAACCTAGGAAGGTCATTGAGGAAAGGAGGATATCCCAACCCGACATGAAACAGAAAGTGTCATGTTCAAGAGTGAGCTGCTGACACAACTGATAAAAGTTTCAATTTTCCCCCACCATTTCTGGCAGGTACCCCAATTATTTTTTATAGCAAGCTTGAATGGGATAGCATATGCTTGCACTATAAGTTCATCCTTCAGATGAATCCAACCTAATAAGTTTAATGAGCCCTAGGAAGGAGAAGCTCACGTTCGTCATGGTGACAAATCCAATGTCATTTGATGTTTTAACGAGTTTGAAAAAGTGGTAACTCGGTATCTTTTTCATGTTTAGAGAGTTTGAAAAAGACACGGAAAAGAAAACTCCACATGGTCCCTTTTCGTACATTTGTGTCTCTCGAGCCCGAAAAGGTAGAAAATGATACTTGTGAGAACCCCTTAACCATTTCAGTCAAGGAGAACCTTTTTCCCCCACCATTTCTAGCAAGTACCCCAATTATTTTTTATCACAACCTTGAAGGGGATAGGATATGCTCGCACTGTAAGTTCATCCTTCGAACGAATCCAACTTAGTAAGTTTTATGAGCCCTAGGAAGGAGAAGCACACATTCATCATGGCGATGAATCCAATGTCATTTGATGTTTTAACGAATCTGACAAAGGGGTAACTCAATATCTTTTTCATGTTTAGAGAGCTTGAAAACGACACAGAAAAGAAAACTCCACATGTTCCCTTTTTGTACATTTGTGTCTCTTGAGCTTGAAAAGGTAGAAAACGATACTTGAGAGAATCACTTAACAATTTTGGTCAAGGAGTACCTTTTTCGTAAATAATGCATCCCATCCTGAAAAAGGGGTAAATGTATACTGGGCACACAACATTTCATAGCCTTTAATGAGTTCAAAAATAACAAGATCTCGACGATATTTTCATGTTTTAAGAGTCGGAAAAGAGCTAAAAGCAAACCCCCCGTTTTTATTCTCTTTGAGTCAAAAAAGGAAAAAATACTCGACAATCTTTTCATGTTTTATGAGTCCGAAAAGAGCTTAAAGGTGATTCATCATGGAGGAACAAGCGGTATAAAGGGTAGCAACTGGTTCCGGCAATGGAGGAACTATTCGAAACATATAATGGTCAAGAGGCTGGCTAATAAAACCACTCATTGTTGCGATTCCTCAGGAAAGGACAAAACAACCAAGTGAAAGCATATGATCGGCCAAAGAGAAGGTGGTGATAGAATAAAATAGCCAAGGCTCATCTAGCATAAATTAGCTGCTAAAAATGACAATCATGAGATGTAAATTGGGCATGGGTTAATTTTTACACAAGCTTGAACCATGGAGAACTCTACTTGGATTTAGTTTCATGTTTACACAAGCTTGAAATGAAAAACTATGCTTGAGATAAGTTTGCATTTCCCCAATATAGTGACTCAATTCGAGGTACATGCCCCCCAAGCTTCATTTCATTCAACAAGGTGAATGGAATGAAGGTTCACTTTTGAGATCTAGGAGAGACTCGACTGTTATTTATGAGACCTTAATCAAAGACTCGATTTGGAAAAGGCAGTTGTTTCATTCTTTTAACGAGGTTGACACAGCAAAAGAACTATCCTTGGACATCTGTTGCATTTTTTAACGAGGTAGATACAAGAAGAAATTGTCCTCGGACACTTTGTTTCATTTTTTAACAAGGTTGACACAAGACTAGGAACTATCCTCATAACGTCTATTTATGACCCATAAGAGAACATGGCTCCCAAGAGGTCTTCACAAGATGGAAGAACCACGCTTTGGAAGGAATACATTTCATTTGATACCAAAGACAGATCGAGTTCCAATGCCCCCAGTACATAATGTACAATACCATATGTGTGATCATCAACAGATGCAGAGACAGAACAGGTAGCCACATAGTTAACCTGTGGCAGGGAAGGTACTACTTGCAAAAAAGAGTCAAGAGGGGATGATGGTTGCAAAGGAGGCACCTGGTGACCAATGAACAAAAATTGATCAATGGTCACTATTCTCCCTTCATGCAGAAAACAAATCACACGAAAAAGTGAAGAAACAAGAGCTCCCATGACATAAACATAGTCACGTCTATTACACAGTAATTTGTCACTGTCCTCATTTCTGTCCTTCTGCTATGTCGTGTGTCAAATAAACATGTTCATATCTTCCTACTAATGTAAGAAGATTAAGCAAATGCTCTCTGCTGCTGACAATTGACCCTCATTTTCCTAAGTTTTCACCTCGTCATGAGTAAAACCTCAATATACGCGATGTTCCCATGTCCATAATGGTTTCTTCACGACTCCATCATAGGAGTACATCTGTTTCCCGCGACGGCAAGATTTCTAGACCCGGCGCGAGGTTACGAGTTGTATATAGTGACGATGGGTCTGCATGCATTGCCTCCTATCGATGTCATCGCGAAGAATTAATTTACGACCTGCAATGATCTAGATTGGGCGAATTCGTTTCAACAGTCAACCTTCTGGATGTCTCCAGACCTGGTTGTTGGGATAGTTTGGGTCGCCTTTCCCCCTCTGGTATGGTAGTTCCATCATTTGTGCTACCTTCCTTAAGGATGAGCTCCTCCTCCCACATTTCATGGAGACTCCTTATCCTATTAAAGCACTCACCTTTGTTATGATCGGCTAGTTCTTTGGGTTGGGCAGTGATACTAGTGCTTTTGAGTTTGGTAGATAGCTAGTGTGGGTGTGACAAGTGTGGGATTGTTGATAGCTTGTGGAAGGTTGTGGAGTGCCCTTAACTTTGTGTTAAAGCTTATGAGTGAGAGAGAGACATTGTGTGATGAGAGATCCATCCTTGAAGAGTGAATGCTGGAGAAACATACTGGTTGGACCCTCTGAGAAGGCTTGCGACGTCAAGACTTGGTTGTAAGCTTTCTCTTGATTCATTATTACTACAACCAATGGTGTTTTCCTATGTCTTGTATGTAATTTACTTGATAGCTCATGACTTCTTGACTTTGTGAGTAAATAGTTGATTTTTGTTTCTCGATTACGTGCTTTGTTGTTTTATTTGTATTGTTTTAGGTTGATTACTCATTGAGGAGAAGGAAACAAAAGCTGGAGCAACGCAATGGAACTTCATCAACCACTGATTTGAGGTAGGCCTCCAATGATGACTGTTTAAGGAAAACAATTGTTGATTTGTCTTTGTTGTGACTAGACCCACTCTAGCGCTAGAGGGGTTGCCTCTGTCCACAGAGGGAACACTTTCCTGCATCACAAGTTGGTGACTCTATTGGGGAGTCCTTTGTATGTTTTTTCTCTTGTTTTCTTTTGTTTGGTTTTGATTTGGTGTCTCTTGAGTTTTCGGGTTAAACCATCAGTTTTTGGGTTACTTGGGTCAATCCGGGAAGTCCCCTTATTGTCTGGAAGAATAATCTAGTGTCATATAGGTGTTTTTACTTTGTCTTTTGCTTAAGTAAGATCGTCGTTGAAGATAGCCTAATAGTCGCAATGACGTCGCTGATGTTCTAGCTTTGTACCCACGACTATTTGGCTTTCGTCTTGGGTTTCTAGTTTAATTCCCGTGACGACTCCTGAAATCGGATTGTTGCTAAAAACAAGTGTACTTTAGCGACTAGTCTCTAGTTGTCAGTGTAACACCAACAACTAGTCTCTAGTTGTCAGTGTAACACCAACGACTAGTCTCTAGTTGTCAGTGTAACGCTAGCAACTAGTCTCTAGTTGTTAATGTAACACCCGTGACGATTCCTGTAAAGTTGTTCTTACAAATTTACCTCCTGAATCCATTAGTATTGTTTATCCCCTGTTGTTTCTTGTCTCTCTTAGCATGTTTTGGTTGCTTTTGGTTAAGGTACTGTCTCATTGATTTCATTTGAGTGAATCTTGTGTTTTTAGACCTTGTGACCTAGCTCTCTTAAGCGTTTCAAACCATTTGCTTGGGTTACTTGTCTATCCAAGGTTCATCCACAACCGTCCTGTTGATTTTCTTGAGGCTTTTCCGCTGCTTGTTTTCTTGTTGGTTGATTTTTAGTGTCGATTATTGAACTGATTTTTTATGTTGATTCAATTTCTTCACTACCAAGAACAGATTACAATTGTTTGGATCGATTAGTTCACACTTTCTTGTTTGTCTCTTTAAATTCAAAACAAAAAAATTTAAAGAATTGCATTCATTTGATATACGAAAGTGGAAGTATATGTGCATTTCAAATTTTCATGTTTGAGAAATTGAAAAGAGAACTCTAAATCTTTCACTAGTAGTATCGATACATCGTGATATTAGTGTATTGATGCATTGTGTTTCTTAGTGTTTGAATTTGCTTGTGTCTGTTTTGGGACGAACTTTCTACCCTCCTTTAAGTAGGTGTTCATCGAAATGAAAGATTCTTTACTCATTCTAGTTGCATCCTAGGGTTTTTTTATACATACGGTAAGGCCTGGAAATTGAAACATAATTCAAGATCAACTCTAAAACAAACTGAATGAACTTAAGAATGCATTGGAACATAATGCACATTATTTAGAGGTCTAGGCTAGAGACGTGTTCCGCCGTCGTTAAACCTAGTCACTATTGCTTTCACTTAAGGTTGGGTGATTCCTCCTTCTGTGACTCAATAGCTGCTAGTATGGACTCGTGCTCCCAGTACCGTCGAGTATATGTTGGGATACCCCACTAATTTATCATCCTATATCCTTAGGAAGCCATGTCTGCCGCCTTGCAAATGGTAATGCACCAAACACAGTATTCAGGAAGATGGACTTTCGTACGGAAAGTCTTTGGTTTTCATATGATCGCCAAGGTGTATATGCAATTTTACGGGTTGTTTGGTAAACCTTTTGCCTAGTTCTCCAGGGTAGTCACTTTTATTCCTTTTCGGACTCCTTAAAAGAAAAGTTCCATCTGAGCACTTGTCCTTTCAGGCTCATTAAACCTCGAAAGAGATAGAGTCACCTTTTCGTCCTTTTCTCGACTCTTGAAACATGAAAAGGTCAAGTTTTGTTCATGTGTCATAAAATTTACTGCCCACGAAATATTCCTGGTATCAATTCGTGTTCTTGGTTACAATACGAGTGTTTTTCAGGCTCGTTCCCGATGGAAACATCCCCCGAGTCTACCGGCCAAGGTCTTCCCCCATATGGAAATCCTGGTCTGATTCCGCCTTTTAGAAATGTTGGTGCTCCATATATGGCAACATTGTCTTTGTCTGGGTTAACCATCAGTTTGCCCGTGTAGTTGTTTTCAACCTCAGTGGTCCTAAGCGTTATGACCCCTGTTCCACCATCTCCTTCATTTTAATCATGACACGATGATTCCAAGGTTGAGCCTATGTCTTCTTCCCCTGTTTCTTCCTCCTCGTCTCCTCCTTCACCTGGTGAAAGTTCTACATCCAGTAACCAGTAGGATAAGAAGAAGAAGAGGAAGAAAAAGAAGAAGAAGAATTTGGATAAGCATCTGACCACCCTTCCAACTCATGTCCCAAGTACATCGCCAATTGTGACACCTTCTGCTCCTTTGCGTAAGGTTAAGTTTCCTCGTAAATTGTGCAAGGATGACCATCTTCTTCGTGATTTTCTAACTATTCCGAGGATATTAGAAGTTTGGTCTCATGATCTGGCTCATCCCTCATCATCCTCTGAAGCTCATGATGATGCTACCCTATCGACTGGCAGTGGTAATAAGAAAGGGAAGATTCGATTCCCCTGTAGACTGTGTGAAGGCAACCATCCCCTTCACCTTTATCAGCTCATGGATAAAGCTTTCGTCGTCTTGGAAAGTCTTACAGCTTCTTCACCTCAACTTCCAGTTGGTTATCAGAGGCTCTCTTCAGACCCTCTCCCCGTTGACAAAGAGATTAACTTAGATTCTTCTCTTGTCCACCCTTCTCTTCCCGAACCTGGCTGTGCTCAACCTATTCTTGACCAACCATTGGTCAAAAAGAGTGTCGACTTGGGTTCACCACCAATTGTTCACTCTGTTCCAGAAGAGCATCATGATTGTAATGCTCATGTTCTTCTCATCGCGTCATATTCTCTTGAGTTCAAGAATGACCCTCATATCCCAGCTGATTCATAGCGTCCTTCTTCGATTCTTGTTGAGCATGGGGGCAATCATATGATACCCCCACCGAGTAGTTCAGTCGCTTCCTTCAACTAGAGTCATTTGACTGCATTCTTCCTTCCATCCTATGTGCCTTTCGAGATTATAGTACATGCATATTGTTAGCACCTAAATCCGCCTTAGGCTGAAAGAAGGCAAAATTCAGGGTAACCACAAACCACGCTTAGTCTAGTAGCTATCCCTACCAGAACAGGAGAGGGCTCTCTCTGAGTCACACTCAGTGACTAGATAAACAAAAAGGCTTGAGATGACTTACAGTGAAGTATTTATCTTAGGCTAGTAAGTGAATATGGATACAAGAAGTTATGTTTATGAATGATTGTGTTTCTGGGATGGTATGGGACCAATGGACCTCAATGAAACAGAGAATTTAATACAAAGGCACAGATTACTTTGTGCGGCAAGATAGGTGGAGAGTCCAGCAATTTAGTTTGAAAGAAACACAAAATGGAGAGATTGCTTAGGAGGGTGAAAAGGGCATGGGCAACATGAATCCTTTTCAATAGAAGAATGAACACTGAACATGAAATTTTCCCACAGGCAGAGCAATAAAATTGAATTCTACCTTAACCTAACTTAGAAAATTTCACTGGAAATGAATATGAAATGAACTATGAAACATAACAAGATACATATTAAACATAAGAGACACATTTTCTACACTCACAACCACATGAATCTCATGAAACAGAGCTGCTGCCTTTCATTAATCCTCTGTAAAAGATATACAATGAAGAAACAGAGTTTCTTTCCCACAGTCTCCCAGAAGTTACAAGCCAACCAACCCTTTGCAAATAGTTTTCATACAATATATAGAATGTGCCATGAAGAGATAGAATGCCAAGGGTTGGAGAGTTACTCGAATCATTACAAAATGAGGTGGAGAGCCAAACATCAGCTACAGGTGCAGCGCCACAAACATAACAAATGGCTTGGGTGACCCTTTGCCTTCCTTTGCCACTTGGATAGATGCCCATCTGGAGTGAAAGTACTTTAAATGCGACCTATGGTGTCAAAAAATGAAGTGTAGATGAGAGGGCCCACTTATGAAAAGTCGTGAAGCGAAATTTCATGAAACAGAGGCAATTTGGGCCTTTTTTCCTATATGCGCCGCGCCATTTTCTGTATGCGTTGTGCCACTTTGAGGCCGGTTTTGAGGAACTTGTAGGAGTCTAAAATGTGCCCAAGTGTACTTGTTGGAAAGCCTGTCTTGTCTACTTTCCAACCCAAGTGGAATTATTGAATTTGGAGCTCGTTTTCCCCTCCAAATCTTCATTCTCCAAAGACTGCTTCCTATGTGTCAAAATAGGGGCAATGAGGCCATTGTTTGGGTGTGTTTGACCTCCTAGAGACCCAAATCATGCCCAAATTTCTTGCTCGAGTGCTAGTAGTCCTGATTTTGCATGCTGAATCCAAAAATGCAAACCATTCCTCATTTGGAGCTCCCAATCCTATGCGTCACACCGATGGCGTGGCGCGTATAGAGAAAAAACCCGTGTTTGTGCCAAAACATTTCCATGTGACCAAAATTGTCCCAAATTTCTTGAAATTTGGGCTGGAGGTTCTCTAAGAGGCACTATGCTGGGCCACAGAAGCTTCAGCCAAGATTCGAAGTTGATCTTTCTCTTTTGGCTCTTTTGCCTCTTTTGTTGCTTTGCTCAATTTTACCTTTACATTCCTTATCCGTGCCTTGCAAACATGATTGCGTGCCCAATAATGGTTTTTCATGTGCCCGAGCATGTACTTGTCCTTGTTCACTTTCGCCAATCACTGTGTGTCTCCATCTCATACTCCGATGAATGTTGTGAAGCCATGACTGCTGTGTATATTGTACCTAGGCTGCCCTTTGATGATGGTGTGAGGTTGGGTGCCTTTGTGATATTTGTCACCAAGGGGAACAATGAAACATGGAGTATTAGCAAGGGAGTAATATAATGGGAATAGGGGTTATAGGGAGAAATTTTTTTAGGGATATGGGAGGAGTTTGGGTATTTTGATAGGGTAGGGTTTGGGGTTTTAACAAGGTAGGGTTTGGGGTGTCATGTTGACCAAATAGTGGAGGGATAGGGGAGAGGTTTTGGTAGTAATTTAGGGCAGGGATATTAGGAAAAATGAGAAAGGGAGGATAGGAAAAATGGTAGGTGAGGGGGAAAATGATGGGTGGAATGGAACCTTGGCACTAACAACACACTTTAGCAACCCTAGCCGTCATGGTTCTTGGTGATTTCTTATGGTTGATTTTATGCATTTGGTTGCATTCAAACATCAGTATAAACTATCATATCACTGATAAAACTTGATGAACAAAAGATCTCAAAGAGCCTACCTTTCAATTTGATGGGCTTCACAAAAATTTGGAGGTAATTTGGCCTTGTTTCGGCCCTTGGTCTGTGTTCGCCACACGCAAAGCACAGTGCGCCGCACCCTAGGTATGCACCGCGCCTATGGAAGATTTGAACTGCGCGTAGGCTCTGTGTGTGCCACGCCCTCTGTGTGTGCCACGCCCCTGAGTATGTGCGCCGCACTCCCTGAAACTGCCTCCAACTCACTCAAACACGCACGATGCACACTTTGCTCTCCTAATCACTTTGCAACGTTTTCTTTATGACCTTGATTTGCACAATGACCTTGTTTGCTTGTGGAAACCTTGTGGAATGAAGAATTTGTAGTTTTGGAGGAAGATTTCCATCAACTTAAGGCCTTTTAGCCCTGTGCGCAGCGCCAGTGTAAATTTACACTGGAAAATCTCCCTTTGTGCACCGCGCTCCCTCTGTGCGTTGTGCCTTTTTGTAGTAACCTTTTGGAGGCCTTCCTGTTGTCCACATTATGTTTAGGATAGTGCGTTGGAAATATATTTGAGTCTAATTTCCAACCCAACTGGAAATTTTCAATTTGGAGTTCATTTTCCCTGTCAAAAATCAAATATCCCAAGACTGGTCAAAATGTGCCCAGTGAGGCTGCCTCAAGGCAGAGTGCTGTTGCAGTCAACTTGTGAAGGTGTTCCTCAACTCCAAATTGAGCTCATGATAGCTCATTAGAAATATTCTTGTGTCTAGTTATCATTGTATGCATCAAGAAAGTCATTTCACCAACCGAGGTAGGAGAAAACTTTATTTTCCCAAGGTCACTTCAGAGGTGTATCAATTCTCCCAAGGCAATTGTATGTTTGACATTTTTATAAAACCATGAAACCTATTTAAAAAGCGAAGGAGTTTTTTCTTCCTTGGTCTGTTGTGGACAAAAACCTCTCTCAATGTTCCAAAATGCATCTTTTATTTCTCATAAACGTCATTTGAGTGAAACATATCCCAATGTGTGGGACAAGGGACTTGCCGAAATGAAGTGAAATGAAGGGGATAGGGGGCTTCTAAATTCTTGAGAAAATTTTGGGAATTGGGGAGGGATGTTAGAAAGTAGGGGAAAGTGGAATATCAGAAATTGAGTGAGGGGAAGGGGTCCAAAAAGGAAAAACACTGGCCTAGCCTAGACAATTGCCAAGTTGTAGCAAGGAACTAGGGTTTGTGCGAAAATGAGGAATTTGGGGGATCTCAGTGATGGGAAGTGTTTGATAAGGTACATTATGGATAGAGGAAGGTGTTTGAACATCAGGATACAAATTTTTCCGATGATT
The DNA here is from genome assembly GCA_000404065.3 of Pinus taeda. NCBI lineage: Eukaryota > Viridiplantae > Streptophyta > Pinopsida > Pinales > Pinaceae > Pinus > Pinus taeda. Next base: position 665,570 of record APFE030718916.1, on the reverse strand, counting down.
TGACCATCCAAGAGAACTTAGTTTCAAAACCCTATGAGAGGGAAATGAACCTTGCTTAGGCGCAATTGAAGCATGAACAAGGTGTAAAATGACCCAGTGGAACTTGACATGATGATGACAACCCTTTGAATGATGGTACACTCAGTTGAATGGTGACATGGAATTTCATTTGGACAACTTTGACAAGGGTAAAATCAAACCCTAGACCTAATGCCTAGTGACCAAATTTTTCTTGAAGACTCACTGAAATGACAAAATTTGACTTTGACACCTTAAAATCACTTTGTAAGAGAATGTTTGATCACTGGAGGAAGGTTGCAAAGACTGACACTAACACCTATGATAAGGCAGTACCTAGCACTATCTTGGATAAGGGTGCGTCGGTTAGCCTCATGCCTTTTACTACTTGGCAAGCTTTGGGCTCCCCGCAGCTTGTGCTGGTCACGCAGAATCTGTTGGCATTTGACGGAGGAACCAATCAACCTTTAGGGATCCTTCCAAAGTTCCCTATTACTTTGGGAGGAAAACCCGTCTATATAGACATGATGGTTGTCTAAGGTGCTTTAGATTTCAGTCTTCTCCTTGGCCGTGATTATATCTATGCCATGGGAGCTCTTGTTTCTTCACTTTTCCGTGTGGTTTGCTTTCCACATGATGGAAGAATGGTGACTATCAATCAATTGTCATTCTTTAGTCACCCGGTGCCTCCTGTACCACCGTCATCCCCCATTGGTTCTTATCTGCAAGCAGTACCTTCCTTGCCACATGTCAATTATGTGGCTACCTGTTTCGTCTCCACCTCTGCTAATGATCATGCAGATGGTCTCATACATCATGTACTGGGGGCATTGGAACCCGATCTGTCATTCATGCCTCATGACATGTATTCCTCCCGGAGTGCATTTCTCCCCTCCCGCGAAGACCTCTTGGGAGCCATGTTCTTGTATGGACCATAAACAAGGTGTTTGAGGATAGTTCTGATCTTGTGTCGGCCTCATTAAAAAATGAAGCAAGGCCGAGGAGAGTTCTTGTTTTTGTGTCAACCTCATTAAAAAATGAAACAAGGGGTGTTGAGGAAAGTTCTTGACCTTGTGTCAACCACATTAAAAAATGAAACAAGGGTTATGAGGATAATTCTTTTACCGTATCGAGAATTTGCTTAAGATCTCATAAAATCCAAGTCGGGTCTTTCCAAGATCTCAAAAGTGAACCTTCATTCCATCCAACTAGTTGAATGCAATGAAGCTTGGGGGGCATGTACCTCGATTCATGTCATTATGCTGGGGGAATGCGAACTTATAACAAGCATAGTTTTTCGTTTCAATCTTGTGTAAACATGAAACCGAATCCAAGCAGAGTTCTCCATGGTTCAATCTTGTGTAAAAATGAACCCATACCCGATTTACACCTCGTGATTTCCATTTTTATCCGCTAAATTCTGCTAGATGAGCCTTGGTTGTTTTGTTCCATCATCGCCATCTCTTTGGCTGATCATATGCTTTCACTTGATTGTTTTTCCTTTCCTGAGGGACCGTAGTGATGAGTGGTTTTATTAGCCAGCCTCTTGACCATTACATGTTTTGAGCAGTTCCACCATTGCCAGAACCAGCTGCTACCCTTTATACCACTCGTTCCTCTAGGACGAGTCACCTTTAAGCTCTTTTTCTTACTCGTAAAAAATGAAAATATTGTCGAGTTTTCCTTTTTAACTCGTTAAATGGAATAAAAAGGCAGTCCACTTTGAGCTCTTTTCTGCCCATATAAACGTGAAAATATTACCGAACTTTTGTCATTTCAAGTTCAATATTGGTTACGAAACTACGTGTTTTCGATTGTTTTTCTACTTTTTCAGATTGAGGACACTAATTACGAAAACTACTCCTTGATCGTAATGGTCAAGCAGTTCTCTCGAGTATTATTTTATACTTTTTCGGGCTCAAGGGACACAAATCTACGAAAAAGGACCCCCCTGGAGTTTTCTTTTCCATGTCTTTTTCAAACTCTCTAAACATGAAAAACACTCCGAGCTTTACCTATGTCGGACTAGTTAAACCCTGACGACATTGGACTCACCACCATGACGAGATTCGAGCTTCTGCTCCCTAGGGCTCGCTAAACTATTACTAGGTTGGATTCGGCCGAAGGTCAAACTTATATTACAAGCATATGGTATCCCCTTCAAGCTTGTTTTCAAAAATAATTGGAGTACTTGCCAGCAATGGTGGGGGGAAATTTGGAAATCATCATTGGTTATCTACAGCAGCTAGTCACTCTTGAACATCGACACTTTTGCTTCTTGTCGGGTTGGGATATCCACACATCATCATTTGGCCTTCTGTGGTTTTGGGTTTCCATTTTGCCTCATTCCATTTGATCCGTGTTGTCTCCATCAAGCCTCTGATCCCTTGGTACCAAAATGCTACCACATTCTGGAATCGTGTCGTCGATATGTTCAAGAGTATAATCCTTCTGCAATTTACACCCTTACCTCCTACTTTGATATTCTGTTTCACCATCTACCACTTGTTCCTTATCTCGTGTCGTTGATGGGGGAAACATCATGGCCCTCCTGCGATGGAATGTCTCATGTCAACGCTAGCTTATTATCTAGGAGATTAATCTAGAGATCCCCTTCGGTACCTTGGAACTTGCATGCCTCAATGGCAAGTTCTTCACACCTAACAATAGACTTTCCTCATTGGTCTTCGATTGGGTGATTCCACAGGTGTTCAACTTTCAGCTCATTTTTCACACTTAGTGGATTGTACTGGACAATACCTTGAGATCCATTGGCATTATTGGTGGTTTCTCTCGCGCTTGTTAACGATTTTCATCATTGACCAGTAATTAAGTGACTTTCTATCATGTTCGACTTCAACACATCTGTTCACATGATAGAATTTGTACTATGATCGGTTGGGTTTCAAGACCCCAAACTAAGACTACATATGTTTGGGCTACGTTGATTGGTTTGTGATTACATATATGACTCTTTGATGGATGGCTGCAACCATACTTGAGTCTTCATGGATGGCTGTGACCATACCTTTGTCATTATTATGGTCTTATCAACTAGGTGGTTGCATCCATGCCACAGCCTAAGTTTCATATGTCTTTTGGATGGCTGCGCCCATGCCTAGACTATATGTATTTCACTATCATAGATATTAGTTGTACTTGCACCTGTAGGATCCTCAAGGTGGTTCCAGTTCAGATAGTTTCATAAAGCATTTCACCCCTCCCACTCTCTCAAGCTTCACGCTTTAGCGGGCATCTGTTACATAGTAATTTGTCACTATCCTCATCTCAGTCCTTCTATTGTGTCATATGTCAAACAAAAATTTTCATATCTTCCCACTAATGTAAGAAGATTAAGCAAATGCTCTCTGCTACTAACAATTGACCCTCATTTCCCTAAGTTTCTGCCTCGTTGTGAGTAAAGCCTTAATATATGTGGCGTTCCCATGTCCATAACAGTTTCATCGCAACTCCATTGTAGGAGTACATTTGTTTCCCACGACGGTCGGATTTCCAGACCCAAGGCAAGGTTACGAGTTGTATATAGCGACGATGGGTCTGCGTGCATTTCCTCCTAGCGATGTCATCACGAAGAATTAGTTTATGACCCGCGAAAATCCATATTGGGCGAATTCGTTTCAATAGTTGGCCTTCTGGATGTCTCCAGACCTGGTTCTTGGGATAGTTTGGGTCGCCTTTCCCCCTCTAGTATGGTAGTTCCGTCATTTGTGCTACCTTCCTTAAGGATGAGCTCCTCCTCCCACATTTCATGGAGACTCCTTCTCCTATTAAAGCACTCACCTTTGCTATGATCAGCTAGTTCTTTGGGTTGGGCAGTGCTGCTAGTGCTTTTGAGTTTGGTAGATAGCTAGTGTGGGTGTGACAAGTGTGGGATTGCTAATAGCTTGTGGAAGGTTGTGGAGTGCCCTTAACTTTTTGTTAAAGCTTATGAGTGAGAGAGAGACATTGTGTGATGGGAGATCCATCCTTGAAGAGTGAATGCTTGAGAAACATACTGGCTGGACCCTCTAAGAAGGTTTGCGACGTCAAGACTTGGTTGTAAGCTTGCTCTTGATTCATTATTAATATAATCAATGATGTTTTACTATGTCTTGTATGTAATTCACTTGATAGTTCATGACTTCTTGACTTTGTGAGTAAATAGATCATTATTGTTTCCTGGTTACGTGCTTTGTTGTTTTCTTTGTATTGTTTTAGGTTGATTACTCATTGAGGAGAAGGAAACGAAAGCTGGAGCAATGCAACAGAACTTCATCGACCACTGGTTTAAGGTAGGCCTCCAATAATGACTGTTTAAGTAAAACAATTGTTGATTTGTCTTTGTTGTTACTAGATCCACTCTAGGGCTAGAGGGGTTGCCTCTATCCACAAAGAGAACACTTTCTTGCATCACAGCGCCCAAGGAGAATATTGAAATCTAACAGACCTTGGACTATCATCATGTCTATATAGACAGTCTTTCCTTCCAAAGTAATTGGGAACTTCAGAAGGAACCTTTGTTGAAAGCCAACAGATTCTGAGTGACATGCACAAGCTGTGGGGAAACTAAATCTTGCCAAGTAGTAGAAGACATGATGCTAATAAACACACCTTCATCCAATATAGTGCCATGAACTACCATATTATAGGCTTGTACTATAATCTGGAAAGGCACATAAGATGGGAGGCAGAATGCAATCAATTGACTCCAATCAAAAGAAACAATAGAACTACTTGGTGGGGGTATCATATGATTGCCCCCATGATATATAGGAGAAGGAGAATGACTCTCCTAAACAACTGGGATGGGAGGGTCACTCTTAGATTCAAGAGAATCTGAGGGGATGAGAAGAACTTGAGAAATATGATCATTACGCTCGTCGGGAACAGAGTGAACAACTGAAGGTGGAGCCAAGTCGACACTTTTTGCGACCAATGGTCGGTCAAGAACAAACACAAGAGAGTCATGCTAAGGAAGAGCAAGATGGAGAAGAGATGAATCCAAGTCAATCCCTTTACCAACTATGAGAGTGTTAGAAGAAAGCCTTTGATAACAAACAAGAAGTTGGGGTTGAGGAGTTGCAAGGTTTTCCAAAACTTTGGAAGCTTTATCCATAAGAGGAAAAAGGTGAAGAAGATGCTCTCCTTCACATAACCTACAGAGGAATCTAATCTTCTATTTCTTCTTACCATCATTAGCTAAAAGTGTAGCATTGACATGATCTCCAGAGGTCGACAGGGATGGTTGATCCAGGTCTTGAGACCATACCTCTAAGACTCTAGGGACACTAGGACAGTCTCGAAGGAGATGGTCACCCTTACACATCTTGCAAGGGAATCTAACCTTCTGTGGAGGATCGGAAGGTTTGTCGATGGGAAGTGCATTTAGAGAAATAGCTGCACAGTTGGCCTCTTGCTTATCTGACTTCTTCTTCTTCGTCTTCTTATTTTTCTTCTTAGCCTCCTAGTTACTATATTTGAAACTTTCACCAGGAAAAGTAGAAGAGAAAGGTGAAGAAATAGGGGAAGAAGGTGAGAGGTCAACTTTAGAATCAATGTGTTGTGATTCAAATGAAAGAGACATTTTCACAGGAGTCAGGACACTCGGGATCATTGAGGTAGAAAATAGCCAGACAGGTAAACTAATGATTAACCTAGGGAGGGAAAACGTTACCATATAAGGAGCACCAACTTTTCCAAAAGAAGGAAAAGGACCAAGATTCCCATTCGAGGGGAACCTTTGACTGGCATACTCTGTGAATGTTGCCATTGGATCGACTTTTAAAGAAACACTAAGGAAGATAACTTTAACCAAGAATATTTTGTGGGTTGTTAATTTTAAGACACTGAAACAAAACTTTGCCTTTTCATATTTTAAGAGTCGAGAAAAGGACGAAAGGTGACTCTAGTCACTTTCGGAATTAACAAGTTCGAAAGGACAAGTGATCAATGATCTTTTCAAATTTAAAGAGTCAGTAAATATCAAAAATGACTACTCAGGGTACTCTAGGCATAAAGGATTACCAGGTAACTGTGAACTGGAGAATACCTCCCGACGAACCGAGAAGTACAGGCATGAAATCTCCCCGAATGTTGTGTTCGGTGTATCACATTTACAAGGTGGCAGACTTGGCTTCCTATGGACAAAGGATTGCAACCTAGTGGGGTCTCCCTTTATATACGCGATGGTACAGGGAGCATAGATCCGTACTAGCATTGTCTATTGTCGAAGCGAACGACAGCTACTAGGTTTTAAGACACCGGAACACGTCTCTAGCCTAGACCTTCTAAAATGTGATCGTTAAGTTTCAATGCTTCCTTAGGTTAATTCAATAGATTTTAACGGTTGATCTAGAATTAGGTTTCAATTACAAGGCCCTACCACTGTCAAATGAAAACTCCTATATGCAGTTGTATGAGAAAATAAATCTTTATTCAATGAAAGTTAACACTAATTGAGGGATTAGAGAGCACACAATCAATGCAACAATCAAAGAATTAAAACTTTCACTTATGCATGTCATAAATGCACTTAATCTTCCCTTAACAAAAAAATAAGTTTCATTTCATTTCCATGCCTACGATGATGCAATTCTAGCTTCTCAATAATGCTACTAATGCAATATTTTCACTTAAGTAAACTAGAATGATTTTCTTTTTTCATAAAATGCAAAATGAATCTTTTACATAAAGCACTTTAATGAAAATTTTCACAATTCCGAACAAACAAGCATCGATCAAATCCAAAGCATGATAAATGAAACTAAAAATGACTTTTTCCCTGAATCAAACAAACCAAACACATAAATGTTTCAATCGACAAACCAAGAAATGTAATCTATGCTCGGAACGAGAAAAGAGATACTCAAAATAAGAGAACAAATGAGACTCTTTCACTCATTCAATTGAAAATGAAGCAATGAAGATGTTGCGATTGAAAGATGGATTAAATGAAGCAGCAAATCAAAAACTTGATATAATGAGTAAACAAATAAATGAACATTAATTGACCTAGATGCCCTAGGGTCATAGAAACCATAAAAAATCTCAAAAAATCAAGCAATGAAACTTCAAACCAATTAATCAATCAAAAACCAACAAACAAATCATTCTAGTCACTTCTAGGTGGAAGAAGAGAGTTTGAGGGTCAAGACACACTAGCACTAGAATGGGAGAAATTCTATTTTTTTCTTAACTCAGAGACCATCACTACTGCCTAACTAACAACTAGCATCGATCAGCACGACCGGCATGACTGGAGAGACTACAACTAGCACTGATGGGTTGATCGGCGCGACTGGCCAAGGTACAAGTAGCGTTGATCGAGGGATTCAAAGAAAAAATAAAAAATAACTTCACACAGGGCCAGAATTAACACATCAGAGGGTGGGCTAAACCAAACAAGCACACAAACCAAGCTAATGAAGCTTTCCAATCAGGGAGAACATAGGAAAAATGAGCTAAGAGGTAGAAATTAAGAGGGCAAGACACACTCATTATGATGTAGGGGAAACCCTAATCTTCACCTACAGGAATTGGTGCGACTGCATAACTGACAACATGCGCCAAAAGGGGGTTGGTGTCACTATTTTTGAGAAACTCGTGCTGATCAATGCGACCGTCAGAAAAGTAAATGCACTGACTGAGGATTCAAGGAAAAAAATAAAAAAATTCAAAGGCTAAGACCAGACTTTCCACTGTAAATTTCAGGCTCAGAGAAGTAAACCAGGAAAAGTAGATAGGACTAAAGGGAAATGGTGATACTAGAAAAGTTCACACAAAACCATGAAATTACAAACAATCAAACAGAAGGATTGGCTCCCCAGCAGAATCGCCAATTTGTGGTGCAGGTAAATTCTAAGTGTGGACACAAAAATTCCTCTAGCCTGAGAGAGTAGGTCTAGCCACAAACAAACAATCTATGGAAGATCTCCTTAGGCTAGAATCAAATAATGGGGCCTACCTCTTAGTATGCTATTCTGCTTGGTGATGATCTTTCTTCCTCCCTCCAACTATCTTTCATTTCCTTCCTTTGAACACATGAAACAAGCCAACAACAACAAACAACAAACGTGATAACATACAAATTGCATTCAGCCTACTTAACAGGTCGAGAAACATTAATCCATAAATATGTGAGATGACATTTCATGTAGGAAATCAATCGATAGTTGCATCTGTATTAGTTCAAGAAGAGATTACAACCAATGTCTTGACGTTGTTGTTCTCCTTTGACATATCCAGGTTCCCACATACTTTTTCTAGCATCTCATGGATAGCCTCAATAATGGTAGTCTCAAGGCTCTTCCCCTTAGTCTTCAATGAAACCAAACTCACAATTCTCCCTTAAACACAATCTAGAAAGCTACACACTATGGGTAGCTTTCTGACTACTCTAAAATCAAAACTTCAGCCAGAACTTAATTAGGCCTAAAATCTAACTTGTGCTTGGGAAAAAGAGAGGTTTATATAGCTTGGATGGAGGGGAGATGGTTCCTCTTCTCATGGGAAAATGTCTTATCTCTTGGATTAGTTCCCTCCTAATAGGGGAAAGGAGCCGAAACTAACCTCCTTGACTCCATCCAGCCTAACCATTTACCAGAATTCTGTTACAAAGCTTCTAGAGCTAGAAGCTTCGGCTCCATATTTAAAAAAAAAAATCCAAAAGAGGATTGACATGACTGAGAAAGGGCTCAGTCAATCCGATCAATGCTAGGGATAGTTGTAATCACTGCATATCGGCGCAAGGAGGACACGAGTCACTGGTGCCAGTCTTGTAAACTAGGATAAACAGAAAATTTTTGGGAAATTATGCAAAAGGGAATTGTTCTTCTCATGAAGAGGGACACAATGGAAGTTTCTTCATGATAAGAAAGCATGTCAGGTACACTGTAGAGGTCCTCCAGGATCGTGGATAGGGAGTACAGGGACAGTGACAAAATATTGTGTAACACATCCACCTCGAGAAGTCAGGACAAGGTGCAAGACACCAGCACCTGTGCAAAGGTTGACCCCTCTGTTCTTACTACATTTTTGGAAACCTGCATCAAACTGTTGCATGATAGCAGAAGGCCTGTAGGATTTCATAAACAAATGTGATAGCAAGGATAAGGTCCCTGATGGACACCACGTAGTCATAAAAATTGGCAAACATAAGCCATGAATAGGGCACAAGATGAGGTTCACCACACAGATAGGAGACTATGAGATGGATTAGGTCAATTTGGATCTGGGATCTGATGCGAATGTGTTGCTCAAGAAAACATCGGAAAGGATGGGGAGACCTGCACAACAATGGTCTCTAATTCAGCTGAGAATGGAGAACCAGCAAAAGATCATCCCTATGGGACGATTATATGGAGTCAATATAGAAGGTGCAAGCGTGATGGGTGACTTTGAAGTGATAGAAATCATTAATGACAGTAATCCATAACCTGCGCTCCTAGGAATTGACCAGGCCATTGACATGAATGGGGTCATCAATTTGAAAAAGAGGACAATGTAGTTTGAAAAGAAATTGCCTTGTGTTGTAGTGCTCTTGGACCCTACAGAAGAAGCACCCCCTCAGACTTAGATGCTAGATAAAGCAAGGGTGTGGGAAGTTCTGCAGCAAAGAAGAGAAAGGAGGAAACCAAGCAAGCTGCGTACATGCTTGCCAAGTATAAAAAGAAGGATGTCATGGAGAAGGCTCGCACAGAGCAAGAGCGTGCTGCCAAGGAGTAGGTAGAACAAGAGTAGTGTGAGTCACAAAGAAGTTGCAAGTCCCCTTCACTAGAGACCAAGGAGGAAGAAATTTCAGAGCAAGGTGTCAGAGGAGATGAGGGGAAGAGCACCCCCTTTATCCTTAAGAAACGTGGTAAGGGACAGCAGGACGGTCCAAGGAAAAAGCAGAAATCAGACAAGTCGTAGGGTGATCCCATGGTCTTGATGGAGGGTGATCTCGATGAGATCGGAGATAAGATCCAAGATACCACGATTTCAGTGTTGCAACAGTTTGAGAAGAAATATATGCAGATGTTGGGGAGTACCCAAAAGGATTTGTGTGAGCTGCAGATCCAGGGAAACAGAATACAAGTGGGAAATGGTCAAGCGAGCATGAAACAAGTGAGCCTGACACCTGGGATGAGCCAAGCAGCCGAGTTGGTAAGGACCCTCAACCTTTGAACTATTGCATTACCAGATGGGTCCCTTTGCACTGGGACAACTAATGATTGCGTCATCCTAAGCACAATCAAGAACATCGGGCTGAACATAGCAGTGCTCCCTAATGAGATCCTCAACACGCTGCATGCAGGAGTGACAAAGGAATTGAGAGCTTGGGAGCAGCGTACCCTCAATCTCATCAACGAATATAGAGTTAATAACAAGTAGATGTTAATTGAGAAGATGCAGGCCTTAAAAGAAAAGGAGATGCTATAGGCACAGAGTTCCCGATTAGAGTCCACAGTCACATCCCTGAAGATGCATGGCCAAAAGAGAAGATCATGAAATTAGCTACTAGTGTGCATGAAACCAAAGCATAGGTTGTTCAAGTTCAATTTGAACTCAATAGGAAGATCACCGAGCTATAGTTAAAGTTGCATTCCACGACTCTGCATGAGGTTCGGGAGCAGCGCAGCACCGTGATCAAAGAAGGAATGATCACTATGGATGCCGCAGTCATTGACTTCACGACATTATTTGAGCAAGCCATGGAGTTTGTGACAAATATGCAGGAGGATCCAAACCTATAGACGCCGAGTATAGAAATAAGGGAGTTGCAACGACAGTACGATGAGGTGAGGGCAACCACACACTCCATTGCACCAGCGCAGCGCCTAGCCAAATTACAGGAGGGGAAGCATCTCCTTGTGCAGGTAGAGGAAACACAAAAGAAGGAGGCCTTTCTTAAGGCTAGGCTATAGCCTTAGCTAGAGGATTCTTATTAGTTCACGACCACTATTCAAGATAAGATCAAGGGCTTGTAGCAGACGCAGCACACAATGAGGCTAGTTGCAGAAGGACCAGCTATAGAGAAGTTAGTTGAGGAGGTGAAGCAGGCAGCCACTCAGAGCACTGCTGAAGTTGTTGTGACCCAGGTAGAGCTGGGGGATCTTCATATCAATATCATAATGCCAACCAAGTAACTCGAGGGTGAATCACGATCTTTGTGTTGGGGGCCTGTTGGGATGGGGTCCCCTGGGTCAGCTTTGGGGTTAAAATAACCCAAGTTTTGTTGTATTTTTTGTAACTAATGTAAAGTATCCACAATTTGTGGGTGTGGAGCGTGTAGACAATTAGGAGTCAAAGTGGTTTTAGCCCCTTGATTATGTAAAGTTTGAGTCAGTTTTGAGACCCACCCATGGTCCGCGGACCATGGGATTGTATGAACAAGGGTATTTAGAGAGTCTAAGGCATGTCTATGTCTTGAATGGAGAAGATGGCAAGTAAGAAGTGGGTATATAGAAGAAATAAGGCTCCACAACTGAGTGCACAGAGGCCTAAAGTAGAGTCTGCAGCTGAGTGCATGGACCCCTGCAGTTGAGTCCGCAGGGAAGTTTTGAGTCTATATTATGAACTGGAAATCAGTAAAGAGTTGTTTTTGAAGAAATCTTGCGTAATGTTGTTTACTTCTATTTATGATATATTTTGTTGATGAATAATATGTTTATAGAATATTGATCTAATGATGTGTGATTCTCTTTAATAAGACTTAATAAATGTACGCAATACATGTTAAGTAATTTTGCGAAGACTCGGATGAATTATGTTATGCTTAATAATAACTTAAGTAGATCTGCATGAACTCTAATCTAGGGTTTTTTTCTGGTGTGTGTAAGTGGATAAATTGATTGTTGAGGGTCTAAAAAGACCAATCCTAGACCTTCGCAAAGGTATAAAGGCTTTTTAAACATAATTGCAGTACCGAGCCCTAGGGGCTTATAGATCTACGTGAAGGCAAATCTAGGGCGCTAAAAGACATCAAATTGATCTTTGGATGCAGAAAATTGGTTCCAGAATCCCCCATACTACTTCTGGTGAGATTGCAACCTGTGCTACGTAGGTTGTTGCTGAAAGGGCCATTAGTGTGGCATTTTTTTGGTTGGCGCAACTAACTCTGAACCTGGGTCAAGACCCCCTAAGCCAGCATGTCCCATCAACCATGGTTATTGTTTTTAGCTTTTATTACATGAAATTTTCACCACAGCTGTTACAGAACCCTACCCCTTGGGTGACACCATCCTCGATGTTCAATCACACATATACCTCAGCAATCTGCTGAAAGAACACATACTACTCATAGAGAGTTATAACACAACTCAATGTAGTATTTTCAATGAAAGGTCTGCTCAAGAGAAAAACATCATGGAAACATGAAAACATACCGCATAGTGGAGCTTTATAGCACAACTCATTACATTATTTATAATGATCATCCTGTTGAGTGCCAACTCATATAACATCATAACATCATTATAACATAACCACATGATAACATGATAACATGACACCCATACCGCATAGTGGAGCTTTATAACATAGCTCATTATGGTATTTAAATCCATACATGGGTGTACATATAGCAACATCATCAAAAATATAGATACGAAAACATATGCCAAATCATATACCAAAGTGTATATCAAAACATATACTAAACACCATGTCTAACCATATATCAAAACATCATATCACATATAACATATATCAAACCATCATAAAGAATATATCAACCATCATAAAGAAAATACCAAACCATCATAAAGCATATACCAAACAACCATAAGCAAATGCCAAACCATCATAAGCAAATATGAAACCACCATATCAAGCTACTTTACCTCAAATGACAAACAAGGAAGGATACATGGCCAGCATCTGATCCACCATCTCCCATGTAGCTTCATTAGGCCCAAAGTTGTTCCATTACACTTTAAATTTCTCAATTAATCATTTTCGGAGCATGAGCACCTTTTTTTGCAATATACACTGAGGCTCCAGCTACAATTCTCCATCTGGTTCTATGTGCAATACAGACCAGTTAATCACATGATCAACATTCTTAACATACTTTTTAAGTAAAGATACATGGAAAACATCATGGAATTTCATTGTCAAAGGCAATGTAAGTCCATAGGCTATTGGCCCAATCCTCTAAATGATGTTGAAGGGTCCACAAAATTGTGGTGCTAGCTTGGCACATGAGAAAATCCACAAGGAGATCTTCTTTGGTTTGATGTGCAATTACACCTGTTCCCCAACTTGGAACTCCTTGAAAACCCTATTCCTATCTACATAACTCTTACGCCTATACTATGTTTCCTTTAGATTCTTCTTGATCACCTGCATTTCCTGTTCCATGTCTTTCAACATATATGGTCCAATCCATACTCTACTAACAGGATCACTCCAATTGATAGGAGTGTTAATACTCTGCCCATACAATGCCTCAAAAGGACTATCCTTGGTGACTCCTGATAACTGTTGTTGTATGTGAACTCTACCAAAGGGAGATACTCTTCCCACTTTCATTGTTGATGCATCACATACATCCTCAACATGTCCTCCAATATCATGTTGACCCTCTCTGCCTATCCATCCGTCTGTGGATGATAAGATATGCTGAAGGCTAACTTTGTGCTCAAACCTACAAATAACTCGTTCCAAAACTTGGAAGTGAACTTCACATCCCTGTTTGACACAATCTTATTTGGAACACCATGTAGTCTAACCACATCTCTAATCAATACCTGTGCCACATAGCTAGCTGAGTATGTAGACTTCACCAGAATGAAGTGTCCAACCTTTGTTAACCTATGCTCAATGACCATAATGGAATCAACTGCTTCACTGTCTTTGGAAACCTTGTGATTAAGTCCATGGAAATGACCTCCCATTTCCATTTTGGAATCGCAATCGGCTATAGAATTCCACCTAGATGTTTACACTCTGCTTTGACTCGCTGACACTCAGAACACCTCACCACAAACTCTGCTACATCCCTCTTCAAATTCAGCCAATAATAATATATCTTCACTATTGTCTGTGTCTTTTGATAACGTGGGTGACTTGAATATGGTTTCACATGAAACTCCCTCATGATCACCTTCTTGAGGTCACTGTTATCTGGTATGTATATCTCATCTCGGAACCTGACCAATCCATCTGTTTCAAGATGATATTCCATGCCTTGTGCACCTGCACTTGTACCTGTACTGCCACCTGTACCTGTACCACTACATGTAAATGTACCTAAACCGGTACCATGACCTGTACTATCACCCTTTTGCAACCTGTGCACAATCTCCATATACCTGAAATCCTGTTATCCTGCTTGCAATATCCTATCCTGTAAATTTGTCCCATAGGAGATCATAACTGTTGAGTGATGTGCCCGTATCCATTTTCTAAGAGCATCTGCCACCCTATTCTCTTTACCTTTGATGTCCTGATTTCAAAATAAAACCTGTTGATTGTGGCCAACCATCTAGCCTACCTAACATTCAAATTTGACTGGTCAAGCAAATACCTCAACCGAATGTGATCACTCATAAGCATAAACCACCTACCCAAAAGATAGTGCCTCCACATCTTTAGTGCATGATAATCTCTACTAACTCAAGATCATTTGTCGGGTAGTTCAACTCATGCTCGTATAGTTTCTGGGACTCATAACATACCACATGTCCATCCTACATAAGGGCTCCTCCAAGCCCTCTCTTGCAACCATTTGTGCATACCACAAACTCTTTGTCCGAATCTAAAATCTGTAGTACTGGTGCATGTGTCAACAACTTCTTAAGATGCTCAAAGCTAGCCTCACACTCCTCGGTCCATTCAAACTTCTTACCTTTCCTTTTCAAGGATGTAATGGGATAATAAATCTATGAGAAGCTATTGATGAACCTCCTGTAATATTCTGCCAGACCCATGAAAGATCTCACCTCATCCACACTCTTAGAAGCTACCCACTCCATGATGGCCCTTATCTTCTCTGGATCTACTACAATGCCTTCATTGGAGACAACATTTCCCAAGTAGTGCACTTCAGTCTGAAAGAAACTACACTTGTTGATCTTAGCATACAAATGATGCTCCCTCAACAACATCAACACTAATGCTAAATGCTTGGCATGCTCTTCCTCATTTTTAGAATATACCAATATATCATCAATGAACACAATAACAAACTTATTGAAATATGGATGCAACACACTATTCATCAATCACTTGAATGTAGCTGGAGCATTAGTTAATCCAAATTGAAAAAAAACAAACTCATAATGCCCATACCTGGTCTTGAGTGCAGTCTTGTAAATTTCCTCCTCTTTGATGGGTACCTGATGATATCCATATCTCAAGTAAAGCTTCAAAAACATTGTTTCTCCCTTGAGCTGATTGAACAAGTCATAAATCCTTGGAAAAGAGTACCTGTTCTTGATAATCACCTTGTTCAACTTCCTATAATCAATGCATAATCTGAGAGTACCATCTTTCTTCCTCACAAACAAGACCAATTCACCCCAAGGTGATACACTTGACCTAATGTGTTGTAAGGTGCTTTGGTTGTAGCTACCCCTGGCACTAACTCAATAGAAAATTCTACCTCCCTCTGAGGTGAAAACTCTGTAATGTCCTCAGGAAATACATCCTGAAACTGCTACAAAATTGGGTACTTGTTCAACACATCTGCATCCTCAGCCTCCTTACCCTTATCACTAGAAATGTGTACTACAAATAGCTTGCACCATTTCCTCTAGCTACGCTTTGCTTGCATAGTTGTCACCATCCTACCTGATGTGGTTTTCTTCTTACATTGTAAGACTCTTGGTTCTCCATTGTCATCAACACACTCAATATCTTTATCAAAGAATTCTACCTTGGTTCTATGTAGATACAATCAATCCATGCCCAATAACATACTCTATGAACCCAATGGTAATACATTTAAATGTGATGTTGTAGGCATACCATTTGAATCAAATGTGCAAGCTCTTACTCAATGCACTCACTTCTTTGTACCTATAGCAAGCTGCACTAACCAAGAATCTGCATTCAACTCCTTATTCAAACCACACTTATCCACCAAGTTAGGACTAACATAGCTATAACTAGATCCAGGGTCAATCAAAATAGAAATAACTTGATCACAAAGCTTACTGTCCATCTCAATGATAGATGTCTGGTGTTCTACATGCTTATTGTCAATAGTTGCATAGATACAAAGAATAATCTGGCCTACATCTCTAATAGTGTGCACCTCCTATGCACTATATATCTGAGGTATGTCACCCTAATTCTGCGGAAAATCTCTCCTACGATGATCTTTGCCACAAGTCCAATACTCCATAGTCTTCTAGCTTCCATCCTTATTCTTTTCTTTATATTGATGTCCCTGTCCTCTATCTAATGCATTGAACCTCTTATGTGGTGCAACATTCTCCTTATTATCTATACCTTGTGGCCTTGCTCGCTTTTTATCCCATTTTACTTTTTCTTTATATTACCTATCTATCTTAGCTTAGTTTCAATGTTGCGCTTCGATTGTTCATAGAAATGCTCTAGCTTTTGAATGGCCTCCTCCAATGATCTAGGCTCATTGAATTCAATCCTATCTTTGAATGCAATCGGTAGTCCACTAATGAATATCTAAATCTTAGCCTTCTCCTCCTTGAGGGAAGGCACAAACCTCAAAAATTCCAAGAACTTACTAGTGTATTCATCATCTATCAAGGATACCATCTTTAGTTCATAGAATTCTTTTGCCCTGTCATCAAAGTATCTCTCCGACTGATACTTTTTCTTCAATAGCCGCTCAAATTCAATCCAAGTTAGATCTTCTTCATTTATGTCCCTGACATTCTTCACATCTTCCCACCAGATGTCTGCTTTACATTTAGGACTGAAAGTAGCCACTCTAGCTTTCATGTTCTCTTAGTAGTCATGCAACCTGAATAAATTCGTCATACCGAGTAACCAAGCATCTACATCTTTTGATCTCTTTACCTCTCCATCAAAAGTAGGTGGCTTTGACTTCTTAAACTCATTTGGGAAGTATCCCCTATCACTCCTCCTGTAAGGATGATAATGGTCACGATCATAGTACTTATCTGAATCAGAACTAGAGTCATACCTCTATCTATCCCTTATCCTCTCTAGAGTGTCCAACAATCTTCCATCCCATATTGTGTCCTTTATATCTGATCGGTGACCACTATGCAATCTACTACCATATGCCCCATTAGTTTTTTCCTCCTTCTCATGACTAATCTGAAGTGGTCCTTGTTGATGCAAATCTAACAAGCTTTGGAGTATCACTGTATTTACCTCTACTAACTTTTCATGTGTCTGTATGATTCTATCATTATCTGCCTTACAACTCCTTATCTCTTCCTTTAAACTTCTCAGTGTTACTTCCAAATCGGAAGAGTTCCCAACCCCATACTGCTCTTCGGATTCGTAGGGAGAGCCTCTATAGTCAACCATCTTGCTAGCCATTTGATATTTCTTCCTGAAAGGCATAATATGTTAGATAAACTAAATCACAATAAATCAATGTACCTTAATATAAATCGGGGAGGATATCCTATCTGCAAGATCACCAAATCAACGTGATACATGTATAACATAATCATAACAACATATCGACATATGCAAGTAAATGTATCAACTCATAAGCATCATTATAACTAGGGTCTAGTCATAAATGCAATACCATATCAACAATGCATGTTATGAATTCATGCATGACAACAAAAATTACTCCATTATACACATTGCTACATGCAACTGAAAATATGCATAAGCAATTCCTAACCAACTACAAATACACAAATGAAACATATTCTATATGTTCTTGCATTCAACCTACAAGACTAATACATGTAATCTAAATATTAAAGAATGTAACATAACATACAAGGATGTAAGTAGGAACCATAAAATTAACATGTAAGCGACATATAATCCACATGCAACTAGTCACCTGCTCATGACAATTACTCTTCATGAAATCAATATCAAATCCTCCATGATAACCATACTACAAATCGAATCAATCATCAAGCAAGTATATAAGTGTAAGAGACACACATGCAATTGACATGCATACATGACCAACACATTCAACCCATCCAGTCCGAGAGTTGAACCATGCTCTAACACCACTCTGTAATAGCCTCCTCCTAGGCTACCCAAAATAACTAGGCCAACTAGGCTAAACATGAGACAAGAGGCTACTATGATCATATTCAACCTCCTATGTGACATTAGGGAAGTGGAATCTACAGAACATCGCATACAATCATCCAACCTCATCAATGGAACCCTCAGGAGACAAGTCAACCACTGTGACAGCCTATCCTTGGGTCCCACTATTGTTCTAATCCTGTTAGGCCATAGTCGCTCTCATGCTATGAGAAAGGGAGTGACTAGAAACCTAAAGTCACTTTCATGGGCTTGCATGCCAGCGACTATGGCCCAAACTTGCCAGTGTTGTGCCAACGACCCCAAGAATTAAGCCACTTTTTCATGCCCAGAGCCCAGGCCACTACCGATAATGGAATGAAGTCTTTCAATCAAGAAAGGTACAAGGGAACAATGAAGCAAGAGCAATAAACTCAACAAGACCTTAACCATACCCCTACTAGCCATAACATGAATTTCGTCAAACATATCATTGACATGTAACCTACATGTGTAAACAACATAATTATGTTTAGGGATCTCATACTTATCTAAGAATCACTATAAACCATTGTTCCCTCATGCCATTTGTTGCGTTATCATCTATTAGGTCATAGACACATTATCTATTCATGTACAAGTACAAACATGCTAAGAGCCATAGATAGTTGTTGTCACAAAATGTACATATAACCAGCATAATAGGAATAGAAATACCATGAACATGTCAGCTATCAAAATCCATATATACATCAGTACATTTTCACATGAAAATCAAGCACGTTTCACCCGACTATATAATGGCTGAGCCAAAACTCTCTTCAACCATTCACCCCCATGCCATATTCCAAGCATGATTGTGGGATCTCATAGAACACATAAATCAAAAATCATCCAGGGCTTTCAGAGGCCATTCACGTCAACCCATCATATAGTGATTCCACCTCACAGTCGTACATCATGAAACCATCATCAGACTGGTCTCCATCCAAGCCTTCCAAGGCTTCTAGAGTGTTTGTCCAACCAAGGCTTCGAGAACTAGTAACTCAACCCATAGCTTATACAGAGCTTCCAGTGCATTTGTCCAACCAAGGCTTCTAGGACTAGTAACTCAACCCACCAAGGGCTTCCAGAGGGTTTCTCCAACCAAGGTTTCCAGAACTAGTAACTCAACCCAAGTTGGTAAAGGACTTCCAAAGCGTTTGTTCAACCAGAACTTCCAGGACTAATAACTCAACCCAAGCTAAGGAAACATGAGAACCAACAAAAAAAAAACAATGAAAGTAAACCCACAATCACTGTGCCTATCCAGGAAATGGAAAGGCTATGCAATCCATTTTCGATCCAGGAAATCCTCCATGCCAATGACATATCATAACCAAGAAACCATATGCATATGCCATGCATGCCAAAACTAGTGAAGAAATTATACATGCAACTCGGTACCTGCAAGAAAATATGATGTAGTTTTTGATGTCGATGCCTTCTAGCACTTTCCTTCTCTTCCTTTTCCTTCTTGCTCCAAGAATCCAAGTATGCCACGCCCTTCAAGAGTGCTCCAAGAAAACTCTAAGTATCCAAGAGTATGAGAGAGAGAGAATAATGAGAGAGTTCCAACACTTCACTGACAAAAGGTTACCAATTGATCCTCGGAAACCTTTTTATGGATGAGGCCTATATTTTCTTCATTTTCCATTATTTTCCTTCATTTTCCTCCTCACATGCAACCTGTGACCTTTCACCTCATTTTTGTCCTAATTTCCATTATTTTCATAAATGTGTTAAAAATGTTTTTTGCCTTTTAATGCCTTAGCCCTTGCCTTTGCCAATTTCCTTAGCCATAAACAACCAAATGAACACCCCCTAGGATATCTTTCCCAACATTCAACTTGGAATAAGTGTCCCATCGACCGTGGTTATTGTTTTTAACTTTTATTACATGGAATTTGCAGCACAGTTGTTATATTAATACTTTTTAGTGTGATAAAATTTCCTTCACACAAAACATGTGTTAACTATGATATTAATTTATGTATGTTTTACAATTAGGATTTTCATTTTATAAGTATTCCAATTTCATGAAACATTTTACACATTATAAGAGTTGACCTTTGTTTAATCAGTTTCACATTATGGAAAATAATTTTATATGATTTTTTACATTAATGCAAAACTCAATATAATATTTTTTGTGTAATACCCAGTGAAGGATCAAAGCAAGAAAAATGAGGAATGGGTTGTCTAAAAGTTTTTATAGTCAGGTGAGTTTGTTGTCCTAATGTGAAGTGAGGTTGAATTTACAAACAAAATAATCTTATTTCATTACTATATGTTACACATTATATAGTTTAATAATTTTTAAGAACGAACATACTTTTAATGAGAATTTTTAAAAAACAAACATAACTTAATTAAATTTTAGGCACTCATACTCTTTCACTAAAAAAACCTTACTCTTCTTGTTTTCTTGAATTTTTCTCAATTTACTTTTGTAATCAATAATATTATTGTCTATTTGTGTTGTTTTGTTAAAAAAAAATCTATTTCACAAGGTAAACCAAAATTACATAGAGAACATCAACAAAAGTTGTAAAACATGACAAGCCTACAAGAGGCCAACTACCACTCCTCTAGTACATAAATAACAAGAACATCATCCACCATGATCATCACAACAAGAATCATTACAAACAGTGAACACAACAACATTATAATTGCCACCATCAACTCAACACAACAATAATCATTACAAACAATGAACACAACAGACCTTGCCACCATCAACTCAACACAATAGTAACCATTACAAAACTCAACACAACAGTAACCATTACAAACAACGAACACAACGGACCTTGCCACCATCAACTCAACACAATAGTAACCATTACAAAACTCAACACAACAGTAACCATTACAAACAACGAACATAACAAAACAGAGAAAAATAAGCTATGAACCACATGGTTGGTCATGCCAAATTTCCAAAAGGGCTGTCCATAGTCATTCATGAGAATATCCTTTAGATAAGCTGTGATAATGAAGGAGCTCCATATGCTCCATTAAAAAATATGCAAACTTAACCAATGCTCCACATGTGAAACTGTCCTAAAAGGCACCCAAAAGGGCCACAAAAGGCATTATTATTTTTGTAAGTTTATTTTTTACTTGGATAAAATTTACCTCACACAAAAACATTTTAACTATGAATTTACGTAATTTATATATATGAAATACTTATTATTTTTTTTAATTTAACTCACAAAAAATATATTTTAATTATAATATCATTTACTTAATATTATATATGTATAATACTAAATATTTTAGTGTGACAAAATTTACTTCAACAAACACGTCTCAACTATGATATTAATTTATGTAATTTTTACGGTTAGGAGTTTAATTTTGGTGCATTGAGAGGTCCTCTACAACCCAGTATGGGAAAGATTTTGTCAAGTAATGTTACATTTAAAAATAGTAAAATAATATTTTAAATTAACTAATTAAAAATAGCAA
The DNA here is from genome assembly GCA_000404065.3 of Pinus taeda. Taxonomy (NCBI): domain Eukaryota; kingdom Viridiplantae; phylum Streptophyta; class Pinopsida; order Pinales; family Pinaceae; genus Pinus; species Pinus taeda. Next base: position 643,868 of record APFE030718916.1, on the reverse strand, counting down.
TAACAAAATAAAATTAATCCTAGCCATAATTAAAATACTTCAACTTGCACCTCAATTTTGCATAACATTATATAGAGATATAAAGTAACTAAAAGTAAAAAAAAAAATATGAGGAAGAAATGTAGTTTCTCACTACTTAATATAGGGATAAGTAAAAACTAAATAAATTACTTTTTTGTTTTAGGATGAAATGCAATTTCTTCACTACTTAATACATGATGTATAACTCATTTTACGTTTAGTTTACATGTGATATTTGAAACAAAAATATATTCATAACAAAAATTATTTTATATCAATATCCATATTAAATAACATAATTTTATATCTACTTTATATAGAGAAAAACAATGTAACTTAAATTAAAAAATTTCTTATATTTCCACTTTCCATAGCTAGGGAGATGTGTAATTTATTTCATTTTTAATATGGAGTTGATATATTGGATTTTATGGTGCCTACTTACATCCTTGTATGTTGGGTTACATTCTTGAATATTTGGATTACATGTATTAATCTTGTAGGTTGATTGCAAGAAATGATCGATTATGTTCGACTACATGTGTTTATGTGTATTTGTAGTTGGTTAGGCATTTCTTATGCATATTTTCAGTTGCATGTAGCAATGTGTATAATAAAGTAATGGTTGTTGTCATGCATGAGGTCATAGCATGCATTTTGATATGGCCTTGCATTGATGACTGGACCCTAGTTAGAATGATGTTTATGAGTTGATACATTTACTTGCGCATGTCAATATGTTGTTATGATTATGTTATACATGTATCACGTTGATTTGGTGATCTTGCAGACAAGGTATCCTCCCCGAGCTATACTAAGGTATGTTGATTTATTGTGATTTGGTTTATCTGACATATTATGCTTTGCAGGAAGAAGTATCAAATAGATAGCAAGATGGTTGACTACATAGAATCTCCCTACGAATCTGAAGAGCAGTATGGTGTTGGGAACTCTTTCGATTTGGAAGTAACACTAAGAAATTTGAAGGAAGAGATAAAGTGTTGTAAGGCAGATAATGGTAGTACCATACAAATACAGGAAACGCTAGCAGAGGTAAATGCATTGATACTCAAGATCTTGTCAAATTTGTAGCAACAAGGGCCACTTTGGATTAGTCATGAGTAGGAGGACAAAACTAATGGGGCATATGCCAGTAAATCGCATGCCGGTCACTGATCAGATATAGAGGACACAATTTGGGATGACATATTGATGGACACTCCGAAGAGGAGTAGGGATATACACAGGTATGACTCTAGTTCTTATTCAAATAAGCACTATGATTGTCACCGTTATCATCCTTATAGGAGGAGTGATAGGGGATACTTGTCAAATGAGTTTAAGAAAGAAAATCCACCTACTTTTGATGGAGAGGTAAAGAGATCACAAGATGTAGAGGCTTGGTTACTCAGTATGAAGAAGTTATTTAGGTTGCATGACTACTTAGAAAACATGAAAGCTAGAGTGGATACATTCAGTCTTAAAGGTAAAACAGACATCTAGTGGGTAGATGTGAAGAATTTCAAGGACATAAATGAGGAAGATCTGACTTGGAGTGAATTTAAGCGGATATTCAAGAAAAAGTATCTGTCAAAGAGATACTTTGATGACAGAGAAAAATAATTATATGAACTAAAGATGGGATCCATGATAGATGATGAATACACCAGTAAGTTCTTGGAGTTGTTGAGGTATGTGCCTTACCTCAAGGAGGAGAAGGCAAAGATTCAGAGATTCATTAGTGGACTACTGATTGCATTCAAATATAGTATTGAATTCGATGAGCCTAGATCATTGGAGGAGGCCATTTGAAAGTTGAAGCATTTCTATGAACAATTGAAGTGCATCACTGAAGTTAAGCTAAGTTGGAGAGGTAATGTAAAGAAAAAAGGAAAATGGGATAAAAAGCGAGCAAGGCCATAGGGTATAGATAACAAGGAGAATATTGCACCATCTGACAAATAGAGGTCAGGGACATCGATCTGAAGAAAAGAATAAGGATGGAAACTGGAAGCCTATAGAATGTTGGACTTGTGGCAAAGATCATCACCTGAGAGATTGTTCACAAAATCAGGGTGGTAGACCTTGGATATATAATGCATAGGAGGTTGGAGATGTATTCCAGAGTATTCCTCGTATCTATGTAGTTGTGGACAACAGGCAGGAAAAACACCAAGCATCTGTCATTGAGATGGACGGTAAGCCTTGTGATTAAGTTATTTCTATTTTGATTGAACCTGGATCTAGTTATAGATATGCTAGTCCTAACTTGGTGGATAAGTGTGGTTTGAATAAGGAGTTACATGGAGAGTCTTGGTTAGTGCAGTTGGCTACAGGTACAAAGAAGCAAGTGCATAATTGGGTAAGAGCTTGTGCATTTGACTTAAATGGAATGTCTACATCAACACATTTAAATGTATCACCATTGGGTTTATACAAGATGTTATTAGTCATGGATTGGTTGTATCTACATAGAACCAAGGTAGACTGTTATGATAAAGCTATTGAGTGTGTTGATGACAATGGAGAACCAAGAGTCTTGCAAGGTAAGAAGAAAACCACATCAATTAGGATGGTTACAGCTATGAAAGCAAAGCATAGCCACACGAAAGGGTGCAAGCTATTTGTAGTACATGTTTCTAGTGATAAGGGTAAAGGAGGCTGAGGATGCGGATGTGTTGAACAAGTACCTAGTTTTGCAGTAGTTTCAGGATGTATTTCTTGAGGACATTAAAGAGTTGCCACCTCACAAGGACGTAGACTTTTCTATTGAGTTAGTGCTAGGGGAAGCTCCAACATCTAAAGCACCTTACAGGATGAGTACACTTGAGTTGGTTGAGTTAAAATTGCAGTTGAAGGAAATGTTGGACAAGAGATACATTAGGCCAAGTGTATCACCTTAGGGCGCACTAGTATTGTTGTTGAGGAAGAAAGATGGTACCCTCAGATTATGCATTGATTATAGGCAGTTGAACAAAGCAATTATCAAGAATAGGTACCCTTTGCTGAGGATTGATGACTTGTTCGATCAGCTGAAGGGAGCCGCAGTGTTCTCGAAGGTTGACTTGAGATCCATATATCATCATGTACGCCTCAAAGAGGAGGAAATTTACAAGATTACGTTCAAGACTAGGTATGGACATTATGAGTTTGTTTTTCTTCCATTTTTCTTAACTAATGCTCCAGCTACATTTATGTGTTTGATGAATAGTGTGTTGCGTCCATATTTGGATAAGTTTGTTATTGTGTTCATTGATGATATACTGGTATATTCTAAAAATTAGGAAGAACATGCCGAGCATTTACCAACAGTGTTGAGGTTGTTGAGGGAGCATCGATTGTATGCTAAGCTTAGCAAGTGTAGCTTCTTTTAGACTAACGTGCACTACTTGGGACATGTTGTCTCCAAGGAAGGAATCCGGAGAAGATAAAGGCCATCATGGAGTGGGTAGCTCTTAAAAGTGTGGATGAGGCGAGATCTTTCATGGGTCTAGCAAGATATTACAAGAGGTTCATCAAGAACTTCTCACAGATTGCTTATCCCATTACATCCTTGTAAAGGAAAAGTAAGAAGTTAGAATGAACTAAGGAGTGTGAGGCTAGCTTTGAACAACTTAAGCAGTTGTTGACACATGCACCAGTACTACAGATTGCATATCTAAAAAAAGAGATTGTGGTATGCACAAATGCTTGCAAGAAAGGGCTTCACATAGTCCTTATACAGGATGGACAGGCGGTTGATTATAAGTCTCAAAAACTAAATGAGCATGAGCAGAACTACTTAACACATGATCTTGAGTTAGTAGCGATTATACATGCACTAAAGATGTGGAGGCACTATCTTCTGGGTAGGTAGTTTGTGCTTATGAGTGATCACATTGGGTTGAGGTATTTGTTTGACCAACCAAATCTGAATGTCAGGCAGGCTAGATGGTTGGCCAAGATCAACGAGTTCGATTTCAAGATCAAGTACATCAAAGGTAAAAAGAACAAGGTGGCAAATGCTCTCACCATATGGGTACAAGTACAAGTCATGGTACAGGTATATGTACATGTGTAGGTATAGGTACATGTAGTGGTATAGGTACATGTGCAGGTATAGGTACATGTGCAGGTATAGGTACATGTAGTGATACAGGTACAGGTGGAAGTATAGGTACATGTACAAGTACAGATACAAGTACAGGCGCAGGTGCAAAGGGAATGGACTATTGTCTTACAACATATGGATTGGTTGGGTTCCGAGACAAGATATATGTACCGGATAACAATGAGCTCAAGAAGGTGATATTGAGGGAATTTCATGCAAAAACATATTCAGGTCATCTCAGAAGATACTGACAACAGTGAAGAGATATTATTATTGGCTGAATTTGAAGAGGGATATAGTAGAGTTTTTGACAAGTTGTTTCGACTGTCAGCGAGTGAAAGTATAGTGTAAACATCCAAGTGGACTGCTACAACAAATTGCAATTCCAGAATGGAAATGGGAGGTCATTTCCATGGACTTCATCACAGGGTTTCCAAACATAGTGAAGCAACATGATTCCATCATGGTCATTCTGGCTAGGTTAATAAAGGTTGCACACTTCATTCTGATGAAGTCTACGTACTCAGATAGTGATGTGGCATAGGTATTCATTAGAGATGTGGTTAGATTACATGGTGTTCCAAAGAATATTTTGTCAGAGAGGGATGCGAAGTTCACTTTCAAGTTTTGGCAGGAGTTATTTGCAGATTTGGGCACATAATTGACCTTCAGCACATCTTATCATCCACGGATGGATGGACAGACAGAGAGGGTCAACAGGATATTGGAGGAAATGTTGAGGATGTATGTGATGCATCAACAGTAGAAGTGGGAAGAATATATCCCTTTGGTAGAATTTTCATACAACAACGGTTATCAAGATTCACTGAGGATGAGTCCTTTCAAGGCATTGTATTGGGCAGAGTTGTAACACTCCTCTCAGTTGGAGTGATCCAGTTAGCAGAGTATTGATTGGACCAGATATGTTGACATACATGGAACATGAAATGTAGGTGATAAAAAAGAATCTAAAGGCAGCATAGGATAGGCAGAAGAGTTATGCAGATAGGAATAGGTTGTTTAAGGAGTTCTAGGTTGGGGAACAATATGTACTTGTGCATCAAACTGAAGAAGAGCTCCTTGCAGATTGGCTCATGTGCCAAGCTGGCACCACGGTTATGTGGACCCTTCAAAATCATTGAGAGGATTGGGATAGTACCCTATCAAGTTGCACTGCCTCTGACAGTGAAATTCAATGATTGTTATAGACATATTTGGGCACTGCAACCCCTATCTTATATGTCGATAAAATAAGGGCTCTTTAATCCCTAAAAGTGTTGTTTCATACCCTAAAGGATCATGGTCAACTGATTACATCATTCCCCAGAAGTCCACCTGAAAAACCACTCAGAACTGGCCAAAACTGGACCATACTGACTGCTCCACTATCAGGGTGCGATGCATACTGACTTCTACACTAGCTAGGTGCGATGCATACTGTAGAGGCCTTCTGTGGGGTGCAATGAGCGAGAATGGACAAATGTCTGAGACATTTTTCTAAGTCAATGCTCATGGAATCTTCTAGAAACTTCTCCTATGACACTTGCCTCTTTGAATTCACCCAGGGATGAGTAAGAGATCCAAGAAAATCTCCAAGTGGAACCAAGAAAACAAGTGGAATGACATACTAATAAAAAACCAGAGATGACTCACACCCTTGCACACATCTATAAATGGATCCCTCATCTGAGAGATCTGGAGGCTAGAATTTTGTAATTTGTAAGGAAGTGCTGATAGTTTGTCTTTGAGAAAGAGCATTGTATTGTTGGTTGATCTTGCTTTTCATGAGGTGAAGAGGGCCTTGATGCTGGGAGGATGATGCTAGATCAGACAGCTGGGTTATAATTCTCCCTTCTATTTTAATAAAGTTCTTTGAGTTTTCCTCCATACAATAATGTATTTTTGAATGTTGTTATTTGTGAATGCCATTGTATGTTCATTGTATTTCTGATTCTGCAATGCTTATGATATATTAGATCAATATGCTTTGATGGTGTTTTGTTACTTTGTCTCTACAGGTATTCTCTAAGCGGGATAAGTAGGAGAGGAGTTGCAAGCTCTGTCAAGGGGGAGAGATATCAATGAAGGAGTTAAGTGGAATTTCCAGTTTTGTTCCTTTGCCTCTCTCTTATCTATTATACAGAGAGGAAATCACAAATTTCTTTGATTGTTTGTTTCTAGGATAGCTACCAATCCTAGAGGGCTAGCAGATCGAAAAGACACTAGTTTTCCCGGAAACAAAATGGTGACTCCACTAGGGATCGAATATATGTTTTCTTTGTTGTTCTTGTTTTTTTTATAAACTATAGATGGAGCCTGAAGTTAGCCAGATAGCCTTGGAACTATTCTTGCTCTGCAATTGCATAGTAGATGAATGTTGCTTCAGTCAATCTCCGGTTTAGTTTATGAATTGAACATTTGACTTACAAGCATTCTAGATGCCCTTTTGGTAGCTCGGTAACCTCCCAAGATCATTCCTCTGTACTTTTCTCTTTATTGTCCATAATAGCTCAGCTTAAATCACTGAAATCAGCTGCAAATTTGAGCCAAAACCCATCTCAGTTGTGCTACCTGGCCCATGGCACTGTCTGTCACTGTCAACCAGTATGCATCGCACTTCCCGAGTGTAGCAGGTGTGATTCATACTTGTTTTTGTGAAGCATAGGTGCGATGACTGACTGAACCTATTTCCCTCCTTGAAATTTGGGGTTTTTTGTCCTTGTTTTCAGCTCTGTTTAGTTGATTCGCTACTTATGAACAATATCTCATTGTTGAAGCCCGCTTGCATTACATAAACTAGCCTCCCTTGATTAGGATTAGTAAATGTTTTTATGTATTTGTCCATCATTTACAATCCTTTTTCAAATATTTGCTTAAACTGATCTGTCATTTTGGTACAAAAAGTGTCGTAACTGTCATTTTGTGTCAAAAAGAGAAGTGTCGTTGAGTCTTCCTTCCTTGAATAGTCGATTGAACTTTTCTTCAAGTACTTGATTTGATTTTTTAATATTTGAAGTGTCAAAAGCATTTTCTATTTGAAATCGAAAAGTGTCGTTTAGTCTTCTTTTCTATTTTGAAAGAGAAATTGTTGAAATGTCGCTTTGAGTAAAAATATTGCAGATCTTTGCTATAGTTGGTTTTCCTTTTTGGCATTTTTCACATTAAGGGGAATGAAAAACAAATACATGCATTTGCATTTGCATTTAGATTGTGTGCGAAAAATTATTTAGGAAAAGTGCATTAGTGTGTGCTCTTTGCTCTTTGTTTGAAAGAATCGTAATCTTCTTTCCTTAGTAGCTAGGATTTTCATTGATCAAAATAAACAATGATTGTTTATCATTGTAGATTGCATATTTAGGAATTTTACATCTACATCACGCGGTGAACCATTGAAAGGAAAACTTCTAAGCAATATCAACTCTAAAATAAATTTCAATGAACTTAACAATGCTTTGGAACCTAATGCAACACATCTAGAGGTCTAGGCTAGAGACGTGTTCCAGTGTCGTAAAATCTAGTAACTATCGTTGTCATTGAAGGTTGGGTGATTCCTCCTCTTTCATACGACAAGTGCTAGCATGGACTTGTGCTCCCCGTACCATTGAGTATATATTGGGAGACCACAATAGGCTTATATCCTTTATCCATAGGAAGTCGTGTCTGTCGCCCTATCAATTGCAATGCACTAAACACAACATTCGTGAAGATTGACTGTCGTACATAAGTCCTTGGTAATTTCTCTTTAATTTATCACCAAGGTGTATATTGCAGTTTTTCAATTGGTTTGGTAATCCCTCTGTCTAGATTTCCAGAGTAGTCACTTTCGTTCCTTTTCGACTCCTTAAAAGAAAAGGTCCATTTGAGCAGTTGTCACTTTAGGCTCATTAAAAATCGAAGGGGACTAGAGTCATCTTTAGCTTTTTCTCGACTCTTAAAAATTGAAAAAGCAAAGTTGTGTCAAAGTGTCATTAAAATTTATTAATTTGGAATAACATCCCTGTTCCTTCGTTGATCTTAGGTTGAGGTAATGGAGTCTACCAGTCAAGGAATCCCTTTCGAGGGGAATCTTAGTCCTTTTTCCTCTCGGGGAAATATTGGTGCTCCGTATATGGCTACATTGTCCCTTCTGGGAATCACAATTGGCCTGCCAGTATGGCTATTCTCAACCTCTATCGTTCAAAATACCGTGATTCCTTAGCAATTGAATCAACAACCAATTGATACTGAAGTTGACCCTTCACCTTCTTCTTCGTTTGTTTCTCCCTCCCCTTCTTCCTCTTTGCTTGGTGAAAATAGCGATGCTAGTAACCAAGTGGCTGAGAAGAAGAAGAAAGGGAAGGAGAAGAATAAGAAGAAGTCAATTAAGCAAGGGGGCAACCATGCAGCATCTAGTGAAAATCCACACACTGAACTTTCCAAACCCAGACATCCATGCATAATTTGCAAAGGATACCATTTTCATCGAGAATGTCCATGCATTCCTCAAATCTTGAGAGAATGGTCCCCCCATTTGCACCAACTGGTATCATCAACCTCTGGTGATCATGTTGATAGTACACCATCAACTAGTAATAATGGGCAGAAAAGAAGGGTCCAAATTCCATGTAAGTTATGTGAAGGGAACCATACCCTTCCACGTTGTCCTTTTTTGGATGAAGGCAAAGGAGTCTTGTATAACTATCCTGCTTCACCGCAGTGACTTCCTCCTAGATACAAGAAACTCTCCTCAAGTCCTTTATTAGTTGAAAATCCAACTGACATAAATCAACCGTCGGTCAAAACTCCTATCGCTGAAAGTGAATCTTCTGAGTCCATACCAGACCGAATTCAATAGTTCGAGATGGCAGTCGACCTAGTTTTACCTTCAGAAGGTCCACCTTCAAATGATACCATTCCCAAAGAGAGTGAGAACGATACTGTTCAAATTCTTTTTGTTACTTCAGAGTCTGATGAACTTGGGGGAAATCCACCCATTCTTTCACAACAGGAAGAGAATCCCCCAGTTCCTGCTACTCAAGGGGTTATTTCAACCGTTTATTTGGTACCCCCTCTAAGTAGTCTAGTCACTTCTTTTGATTGGAATCGACTAGCAAGATCTCGCCTTCCTTCTAATGTACCATTCCAAATCATAGTACAAGTTTACAAATTGATCGTGTCTGGCGCTATCATAGATGAAGGGGCATCAATGAGTATCCTTTCCTCAATTGTTTGGAAAGTGCTTGGTTCACCATCATTTATGCTTGTTACACAAAATTTATCAGACTTTAACAAAGGAACCAGTCGACCGTTAGGGATCCTTCCTAGGTTGCTGATAACTTTGAGAAGGAAAATTGTTCACCTGAACGTAATGGTAGTCCCAGGACAATTAGATTACAATCTACTCGTTGGACGTGACTATGTTTACAACATGGAAGCTATTGTCTCAACACCCTTTCGAGTGATGTGTTTCCCACATGAAGGCAAAATTGTTACTATTGACCAGCTTTCATTTCCCGGTTCAAACACAGCTTCAAGTCAAACATCATCCCTAAATGGTCCTTTCATGTTGAGAGTGTCTCTTGAACCTTCATTCCATCCACCTAATTTTCGGGAGTAGTTCGGTGAATGTAACGAAGCTTAGGGGGCATGCACCCTTGTCTGCTTTGGTAGACGAACCCAGCTAAAACGATAGGTTTCCCTATAGTTAAGTGTTTGGAAGTGTTATCTCACACCATTCACCTTTGTCTATTTGATTGACAAAGTCAGGAAGTGTTTTGACCACCGATTAAAACCATCCTGCTTAACCATAGTGATTTCCATATGGTTACTGGAAACTCTCCTTTCCTCGATGCCTGGGGGCATGCAAAACGTTTTATACAAGCTAAAAATGACAAACTTCATTTTTTAGCTTTTTAAGCTTTTTAGCTTTTAGCTTTTTAGTTTTTCAACTTCTTAGGTTAGGTGATTGGTTTGATCCACCATTCACCTTTGTCTGCATCGCAAATGAAGCAAAGGAATTGTTTTGTCTAAACTGCTGACAAAACCATCCTACCTAACCTCAGTAGTTCCTTAGCCTTCTAATTTTTTCTAGCTTTATAGTTTTGTCGTTTCTAGCTAACATAAAAAGAAAACTAAGCATATGCTATCCCACGGTTCAATCTCATTAAAAAATGAACTGGGCCTTGAGAAATGTTATCGCATGGTTCAAGCTCGTTAAAAAATAAACCTACCACTGAGCATGGTTCCCCACAATTCAAGCTCGTTAAAAAATGAACCCACCTTCGGTAAATAACCTTTGTGATTGCCCTGCTATCATCCTTTTGAGATTTGGTTGTGTTCTTGCCATCACCTCCATTCTTTTGACCGATCATATGCTTCCACTTGATTGTTTACCTTTTTGAGGAACAGCTACGATGAGTGGTCTTGTTAGCTAACCTCTTCACATCACCATGTTTTGAGAAAGTTCCAAGCTTACCCGGAACCAATTGCTACCCTAAACACCACTCGTTCCTCAAAAACGAGTCTCCTTTAAACTCTTTTCAGACTTGTTAAATATGAAAACATTATCGAGCTATTGGCCTTTCCAACTCATTAAAGTAATTGAAAGTACCATCCCTCCTGTATATTTTAATCTTTTTCGGACTTGAGGGATTATCTCACAAAATAGTTCGAGCACTTGTCTCTTCAGCTCGCTAAAGTTATCGAAAAGTCATCCCTTTTGTATTATTTTATCCCTTTTCGGACTTAAGGGATTATGCTACGAAAAAGAACTGCTGGAGTTTCCTTTTTGTCCCTTTTCAAACTCTCTAAACATGAAAAGGATCGAGTTATCCTTGTCGTTAAACTCATTAAAACAATAGTGATAAACTTGTCCACCCAGATAAGAATGAGTTTCACTATCGCTAGGCTCGTTAAAACATAGCAACAGGTTTGCGCGAAGGGAAAATTATAGAACAAGCATATGTTATACTCCTCAAGCTTGACAAAAATAAAGAGGTACTGGTCAGCAATGATTGGGGAAAAAGGGAAGAAAACTTGAAGAATTTTATTGGTCGCAGGTCACTCTTGAACATGACACTTTCACTCCATCATCATGATTGAGTCGGGTTGGGTTATTCCGTTCACCAGTCATTTCACCATTGGTCCTCCACACCATCCATATTTTGGGGTTAACGCTACCAATCCATCTCAGTGTCACTGATATGTTCAAGAGAATTCATTAAGAGAATTCACCATCCAGTTAATGCCTCATCCACTGCAATACCTTCACCCTCCATTTTTCATGACCACCATTCCTGAACCTTGTGTCGTCAGATCGTGTTCACCTCCACATAATCATTTGCTTCGTTTCGTGTCATAGATGTGGGATACATTAAGGCCCTCCTACGATGGGTCACTTCTTTTCGACATCAGCTCATTATCTAAGAAGTTAACTTAGAAACAATCCTTTCAGTACCTTGAAGCTTGCATGCCTCAATGGCAAGTTTCTCACTTCCGGCGATAGGTTGACATCAATGGCCTTCGACCGAAAGATTTTGCATGGTGTTCGACATTGGATCATATATTCACACCACATGAATTGTACTGTAGTACCTTGAGGGTCATTATCATTATTGGTGATTCCTCTCGCATCTATTAATAGCTTAAATTATTGGCTGGTAATCAGGTGATGTCTTTCCATGTTTGACTTCAGGACAACTTTTCACATGGGTCGACTTGTACATCGAGCAAAGGTTGAACGAGTTTGAAGACCCCAGATCTAGTTTCATCCATCCGGGCTACAATATATTCAGGAATATAAAGACATCAAATGTACACAGAAGCTGAACAAATGATCATCCAGCCAGGGATGATGACTCTACGTATAAAGAATCATTGTCTGCAACTGCAGACGATTATCTGTTCTATGTACATGAAAATGAATTTATAAAGCTGAGCATGGGAATGCCTGCCTCAGCTAGATCATGAAAATAATATGATTATGATGTATTGTATTGTATCTTATACGGGTCACCTTCCAGTTCGAATGCCTTAGATTCTCATGATAAAGCATTTCACCTGACATCAAATATTTACAACTTCATGCTTTAGGGGGCAATTGTTATAAACATATTTTGGAACTGCAACCCCAATCTTATATGTCGATAAGCTAAGGGCTCTTTAACCCCTAAAAGTGTTGTTTCATACCCTAAAGAATTATGGTCAACTGATTACATCATTCCCCAAAAGTTCCACCTGAAAAACCACTCAGAACTGGCCAAAGCTGGACCATACTGACTACTCCCCTATTAGGGTGCGATGCATACTGACTTCTACACTAGCCAAGTGCAATGCATACTGAAGAGGCCTTCTGTGGGGTGCGATGAGCGAGAATGGACAGATTTCCGAGACAGTTTGCTAAGTGGATGCTCATGGAATATTCTAGAAACTTCTCCTATGACACTTGTCCTCTCTGAATTCACCCAGGGATGAGTAAGAGATCCAAGAAATCTCCAAGTGGAACCAATAACAACAAGTGGAATGACAGTAATAAAAAACCCAGAGATGACTCACACCCTTGCACACATCTATAAATGGATCCCTCACCTGAGAGATCTGGAGGCTAGAATTTTGTAATTTGTAAGGAAGTGCTGATAGTTTGTCTTTGAAAAAGAGCATTGTATTGTTGGTTGATCTTGCTTTTCATGAGGTGAAGAGGGCTTTGATGTTGGGAGGGTGATGCTAGATCAGACAGCTGGGTTGTAATTCTCCCTTCTATTTTAATAAAGTTCTTTGAGTTTTCCTCCATACAATCGTGTATTTGTAAATGTTGTTATTTGTGAATACCATTGTATGTTCATTATATTTCTAATTCTGCAATGCTTATGATATATTAGATCAAGATGCTTTGATGGTGTTTTGTTACTTTGTCTCTACAGGAATTCTCTAAGCGGGATAAGTAGGAGAGGAGTTGCAAGCTCTGTCAAGGGGGGGAGAGATCAAGCAAGGAGTTAAGTGGAAGATCTAGGTTGGTTCCTTTGCTTCTCTCTTATCTATTATATATAGAGGAAATTGCAAATTTCTTTGATTGTTTGTTTCTAGGATAACTGCCAATCCTAGAGGGCTAGCAAATCGAAAAGACACTAGTTTCCCCAGAAACAATGATGGTGTCCATGTATATTTTCTTAAGAAGTATGTTAAGGGTGTTTATCATGTGATTGATTGGTATGTATTGCAAGTGGAACCAGATGGAGAATTCTAGCCGAAGCCTCAGTGTATTGCAAAAAAAGGTGCTCATACTCCAGACTCGAGCAATCGAGCAAGTTAAAGTGCAGTGGAAGCACTTTAGGCCCGATGAAGCTACATGGGAGGTAGCAGATCAGATGTGGGCCATGTATCCTTCCTTGTTTGCCGGTTGAGGCAAGGTAGCTTGATATGGTGGTTTGGTATTTGCTTTATGGGGGTTTGGTATTTGCTTTATGATGGTTGATATATGCTTTATGATGGTTTGATATATGCTATATTATGTTTTCATATATGATTAGACATGTTGTTTAGTATATGTTTTGATATATGCTTTGGTATATGATTTGAAATATGTTTTGGTATATATGTTTTGATGATGTTGTTATATGTACACCTGTGTATGGATGTATATACCGTAACGAGCTATGTTGTAAAGCTCCACTATGAGGTATGGGTGTCATGTTATTATGCTATCATGTGGTTATGTTATCATGATGTTATGTTGTTATATCAGTTGGCACTTAGTAGGATGATCATTGTAAATACTATAATGAGGTGTGTTATAAAGCTCCATTATGCGATATGTTATCATGTTGTCATGATGTTTTTCTCTTGAGTATATCTTTCATTGAAAATACTACATTGAGCTGTGTTGTAAAGCTCCATGAGCAGTATGTCTTCTTTCAGCGGGTTGTTGAGGTGTATATGTGATTGAACACCAAGGACAATGTCCCCTAAGGGGGGGTTCGGTAACATCCCTGGTGAAAAATCTATGTAATAAAAGTTAAAAACAATAACCACGGTCGATGGGACACTGATTCCAAGATGAATGTTGGGCAAGACATCATAGGGGGTGTTCATTTGGTTTTTTATAGCTAAGGAAATTGGAAAAGGAAATGGTTAAGGAATTAAAAGGCAAAAATACATTTTTGACCAATTATTTATTAAAATAATGGAAATTAGGAGAAAATGGAGGTGAAAGGTCATAGGTTGCATGTGAGGAGGAAAATGAAGGAAAATGATGGAAAATGAAGAAAATAGAGGCCTCATCCATAAAAGGCTTCTGAGGATCAGTTGGTAACCTTTTGTCGGTTCAGTGTTAGGAATCTCTCATTATTCTCTCTCTCTCTCATACTTTTGGATACTTAGAGTTTTCTTGGAGCACTCTTGAAGGGTGTGGCATACTGGGATTCTTTGAGCAAGAAGGAAAAGGAAGAGCAGGAAAGCACTAAAAGGCATCGACATCAGCAACTACATCATATTTGCTTGTAGGTACTGAGTTGCATGTATAATTTCTTCACTAGTTTTGACATGCATGGCATATGCATGTGGTTTCTTGGTTATGATATGTCATTTGCAAGGAGGATTGCCTGGATCAACAGTGGATTGCCTAGCCTTACCATTTCTTGGATAACCACGGTGATTGTGGGTTTAATTTCATTGTTTGTTTTTGGTTGGTTCTCATGTTTCCTTAGCTTGGGTTGAGTTATTAGACTTGGAAACCTTGGTTGAACAAATGCTCTGGAAGCCCTATAACAACTTGAGTTGAGTTACTAGCCCTGGAAGCCTTGGTTGGACAAATGCTCTGGAAGCCCTTGGTGGGTTGAGTTACTAGTCCTGGAAGCCTTGGTTGGACAAATGTTCTAGAAGCCTTGTATAAGTTGTGGGTTTAATTACTAGTTATGAAAGCCTTAGTTGGACAAATGCACTGGAAGCCCTGGAAGGCTTGGATGGAGACCAACCTAATGATGGTTTTGTGATGTCCGACCATGAGGTGGAATCACTGTTTGATGGGTTGAGGTGGATGACCTCTAGAAGCCCTGGATGAGTTTTGATTGATGTGTTCTATGAGATCCCACATTCATGCTTGGAATATGGCACGGGGGTGAATGGCCGAATAGAGATTTGGCTCATCCATTCTATGGTTGGGTGGAATGTGGTAGTCCCATCTCCAGTTGGTTTATTGCATTCATTAAGGAGAAATTCATTCCCTTTATTTTTATGTGAAAATGTCTTATGTATATATGGATTTTGATGACTAATGTGTTCATGGTATTTTTGTTCCTATTATGCTGGTTATATGTACATTTTGTGACGGCAACTATGTATGGATCTCAACATGTTTTTACTTGTACATGAATGGATAATGTGTCTATGACCTAATAGATGATAATGCAGCAAATGACATGAGGGAATAATGGTTCATAACGATTCTCAGATAAGTACGAGATCCCTACACTTAATTATGTTGTTTACACCTGTAAGTTATATGTCGATGCTATGTTTGACAAAATGCCTCTCATGGCTAGTAGGGGTTTGGTTAAGGTCTTTTTGATTTTATTGCTCTTGCTTCATTATTTACCTGTACCTTTCTTGATTGCAAACTTTCATTCCATTCTGGGCAGTGGCCTGGGCTCTGGGCCTGAAAAAGTGGCTTAATTCCTCGGGTCGTTGGTACAGAACTGGCAAGTTTGGTCCACTGTCGCTGGCATGTAGGCCCATGAGAGTGACTTTGGGTTTCTAGTCGCTCCCTTGCCCATAGCATGAGAGCGACTATGGCCTAAGAGGTCCAAAATAATAGTGGGACCCAGGGACAGGCTGTCACAGTGGCTGACTTGTCTCAAGAGGGTTCTGTTGATGAGGTTGGATGATTGTATGTGATATTCTGTCAATTCCACTTCCTTAAGGTCACATAGGAGGTCAAATATGATCATAGTAGCATCTTGTCTCATGACTTGGTTACTTTGGGTAGCCTTGGGAGGAGGGTATTACAATTATTAAAAAATATATAGTATTTCAGATGTATAAAAATTAATTAAATTGGTATCATAGTTAAAAAAAAATGTGTTAAATTTTCTTAAAATAAAATATAATAGGTATTTATGATATATAAATTATGTAAAATGATAATAGGCTGAAATGATTTTGTGTGAGATAAAAATTTATTCAAGTAAAATAACAAGTGTTTCAAAATAAAAAAAAAAAAAAAAAAAAAAAAATATATATATATATATCAAATCAAAAAAATTTAACAAGTACTTAAGAAATATAAGGAAATAATATGTCATGTAACCACATAGATCTATTTAATTTTGGATCTACAAGTCCAAAAAAGGATTAAATCTCAGAAATCAAACTTGCTTTGAGTGCAAAACTTGAAATAGATTGCACTAAAAAAAATGATCATTTTATAATATTAGTAAATCTAAATTAAAATAATACTATATTACTATATCATTTTTAGTTTATAAATAAAAATATCCTCTGTATAACATAATAAATTTATAAAATAATAATAAAATTATATTTTTACCCATGATAGATTAGTAAAGTTTAATATTTAGTTATTTTAAAATACATAATTTATATTCTTGCTAATATTTGAAGGATATAATCCCATAACAAATTTTACTATTAAATTATAAAAAATAAAAGTTTAAAATATAAAAAAATTAAATTTTTTTAAGAATATATATGGGGAAGAAATTATTGGAATATTTTGGTGCCCAGTTTGGTTTATACCAAGAATGGGTGTTAAAATATTCAGCGAACAAATTTCATTATGCCCATTCTTGTTACCATCAGCGTTGTGTTGATAATATTTTTGTATGTGTATATGTTGTAGTTTGGGTAACATATTTTTGCAATTGTGTTTTTCTTTGAGTTGAGAGGTTTATTTTACAGCTTATAGTGAAGATGATGTCTAAGTATGTTTGTAGTTAATTTGGAATTGATATGTGTCTCAAAAATAAAATATTCTTTAAATAAAAGTTGACATGTGTTCTTAAAAGAAAAATAAGTATTCTCTATATAGAAAAGCAGTATTCTTTAAATAAAAGTTGACATGTGTTCTTAAAAGAAAAATAAGTATTCTCTATATAGAAAAGCAGTATTCTTTAAATAAAAGTTGACATGTGTTCTTAAAAGAAAAATAAGTATTCTCTATATAGAAAAGCAGTATTCTTTAAATAAAAGTTGACATGTGTTCTTAAAAGAAAAATAAGTATTCTCTAC